>CAUYNB010015694.1:0-27973 GCA_963574225.1 Lagothrix lagotricha | reverse complement strand
TTATGTATCTGGGTGCTCCTGTATTGGGTGCGTATATATTTAGGATCGTTAGCTCTTCTTGTTGCATTGATCCTTTTACCATTATGTAATGTCCTTCTTTGTTTCTTTTGATCTTTGTTGGTTTAAAGTCTATTTTATCTGAGATGAGAATTGCAACTCCTGCTTTTGTTGCTCTCCATTTGCTTGGTAAATCTTCCTCCATCCCTTTATTTTGAGCCTTTGTGTATCCTTAAATGTGAGATGGGTTTCCTGGATATAGCACATCGATGGGTTTTGGCTTTTTATCCAGTTTGCCAGTCTGTGTCATTTGATTGGGGCATTTAGCCCATTTACGTTTAGGGTTAATATTGTTATGTGTGAGTTTGATCCTGCCATTTTGATGCTAGCTGGCTGTTATGCCCATTAGTTGATGCAATTTCTTCATTGTGTTGATGCTGTTTACCATTTGGTATGTTTTTGGAGTGGCTGGTACTAGTTGTTCCTTTCTATGTTTAGTGCCTCTTTCAGGAGCTCTTGTAAAGCAGGCCTGGTGGTGATGAAATCTCTTGAGTACTTGCTTGTTTGTAAAGAATTTTATTTCTCCTTCACTTATGAAGCTTAGTTTGGCTGGATATGAAATTCTGGGTTGAAAGTTCTTTTCTTTAAGGATGTTGAATATTGGCCCCCACTCTCTTCTGGCTTGTAGGGTTTCTGCTAAGAGATCTGCTATGCGTCTCATGGGCTTCCCTTTGTGGGTAACCTGACCTTTCTCTCTGGCTGCCCTTAGCATTTTTTCCTTCATTTCAACCCTGGTGAATCTAATGATTATGTACCTTGGGGTTGCTCTTCTTGAGGAATATCTTTGTGGTGTTCTTTGTATTTCCTGGACTTGAATATTGGCCTGCCTTGCTAGGTTGGTAAAGTTTTCCTGGATAATATCCTGAAGAGTGTTTTCCAGCTTGGATTCATTCTCTCCATCACATTCAGGTATACCTATCAAACGTAGATTAGGTCTTTTCACATAGTCCCATATTTCTTGGAGACTTTATTAATTCCTTTTTACCCTTTTTTCTCTAATCTTGCCTTTTTATTTTATTTCATTGAGTTGATCTTTGACCTCTGATATCCTTTCTTCTGCTTGGTCAGTTCAGCTGTTGAAACTTGTGTATGCTTTGCAAAGTTTCGTTTTGTGTTTTTCAGCTCCATCAATTCACTTATATTCCTCTCTAAGGTGTTTATTCTCGTTAGCATTTCATCAAATCTTTTTTCAAGGTTCTTAGTCTTTGCATTGGGTTAGAACATGTTCTTTTAGCTCACAGAAGTTTCTTATTACCCACCTTCTGAAGCCTGATTCTGTCAATTCATCACACTCATTCTCCATCCAGCCTTGTTCCCTTGCTTGTGAGGAGTTATGATCGCTTATAGGAGGAGAGGTGTTCTGGTTTCGGGTAATTTCATCCTTTTTGTGCTGGTTTCGTCCCATCTTTGTGTATTTATCCACCTGTCGTCTTTGTAGTTGTTGACTTTCAGATGGGGTCTCTGAGTGGACGTTCAGTTTGTTGATGATGAAGTTATTTCTTTCTGTTTCTTAGTTTTCCTTCTACCAGTCAGGCCCCTCTACTGTAGGACTGCTGGACGTCCACTCCAGGCCCTGCTTGCCTGGGGATCACCTACAGCGGCTGCAGAACAGTAAGGGTTGCTGCCAGTTTCTTCTTCTGTTATCTTTGTCCCTGAAGGATACCTGCCTGATATCAGTCTGAGCTCTCCTTTATGAGGTGACTCTTTGGATATACACGGGGCAGGAAGCTGCTTGTGGAGACAGTCTGTCCTTTATAGGAGCTCAGGTGCTGAGCTGTGAGCTCCATTGTTCATTCAGAGCTTCTGGGCAGGTACATTTAAGTCTGCTGCAGCAGAACTCATAAACCCCCTTTTTTTTTCCCCAGGTACTCTGTCCTGGGGAGTTAGGGCTTTATTTATGAGTTTCTATTGTGCTGCTGCCTTTTTTCAGGGCTGCCCTGCCCAGCGAGGAGGCAGCCTAGTCACTGTCTGCCGCAGAGGCTTTGCTGAGCTGCTGTGGGCTCCGCCCAGCTGCTGTGTCAACTTCCCTGCAGTCCTATTTATACGGGTATAGTTAGAACTGCCTCACCCATGGTGGCCCACCTCTGTAATGGCAGACTCTCTCTCTATGGCTGGTTGCCTCGGCAATGGCTGGCTGCCTCAGCAACGGGGGGCTGCCTCAGCAATGGCGGACTACCTCCGTAGTGGTGGAGTGCCTTGGTAATGGTGGATGCCCGTCCCCTATAGAGCTGAACCATCCCAGGTTCAGCTGTGCTTGCTATGAAACTCTCAATCCAGAGCGTTTCAGATTGCTGTTTTTTTGTGGGGGTGGGACCAGCTGAGCCTGATCACCTGGCTCCCTGCCTCAGAGGCTTTTTTTTTTCTCCAGTTGAATCGTCGACTGTCTCCCAGGTGTTCCAGTCGCCTGTTGAAAAGGTGCCGGGATCTGTGTGATTTCCCGTGTGGCAACCCACTGCGCCCGGCTGAAACAGCCGCGCTGAGATTCGTGGCACTTTTTTGCCCGGGAATCTCCTGGCCTGGCTCCCTGTTTCAGTCCCCTTTTCTGTCAGTTGAATGGGTGACTCTGCCTTCCCGGAGCTCCAATCACCAGCTAAAACGGCACCCGGACCCGTGTATTTTGTACAGAGAACCGCTGCCCCAGGGCGCCGGCCAAAACAGCCGCACCGGCCAAAACAGCCAGACCAGCCGAAACAGCCGCGCTGGCGACCCGTGGGGCTCCTCTGCCTGGGAATCTCCTGGTCTGTGGGCACTAAAAATCCATCTGGAAATGGGGCGTCCACTCACCCTCCACGCTTTCCCTGGGAGCTGCAATCCTGAGCTGCTAGTTGGCCATCTTGGATCCGTCCCTTGGATATCACTAGTTTTATCAACATTTAGAAGATGTATTTTCCCTACCCTTTCCTCCATCATTCCATTGAGAGATTGAGAATGCTTTAGGAATCTTTCATTAAAGAAATAGATATTTGGAAAAATTCTAAGAATAGGTATTTACAAACTATTGGGAAGATCAATTCTGTCTACTTCATGAGCTTGGTGTGAGGATTAGATGTTCTGATTAACACTCAGAACATTGATTGGCATGTCATATATCCAGTCAGTGAGTCTCATTCCATTGTTGTCATCATTATTATATAGATTTCCTCTATCCAACACAATAAGAATTTATGAGAGGAAACAAAAGCACTCACAAAACCACAGCCTTATGACTGGTTTTCCTCCCTGTGGTGTAGTCATTTCTCAGGAGTGTTTCTTGTTATGATAGTCACAGAGCCTCAACTGGTAAAATAAGAGATTGTACAATAGGACAATAATATATAGCCCTAGCATGCTGTTAGGTTGACATTTAAAAAATTAAGTCCATTGAAATATTTTTTTCCCTTAGTCTTTATCATTTTTTGTAGATTCGCATTTTAACCATAGATCTGCAATTTCAACTACTTTTTTGAATGAGATGAATATAAATAAAGTTAGAATTTTTTCTTTATAATCAGTTTGTAATTTGAATAATTATCTTTTTTCTGGGAAGGAGTTTTATTCAGGTGAAACCATTTGTATGCATTTAGGTCACTCCTGTTGTTTACAGTAGAGGCATGATTGCTGCTTTAACGCTTACACAGAAATTAAATTTAAATTAGCTGGATGTTTTTAAAGCTATTTTCGTAGCCAATTAGTTGTGGTAGATTTTTTTTCTCAAGGCCATTATTTAACATTATTCAGTTGCAACAGAGACATGAAATTGAATTCTAATAACAATAAGTAATTTAGAGGCAGATTGCCTGATTTGAATTGTTGCTATGGGAACCAAATGAAAATGTATAGCAAAATTCAATCTTCAATTTAAATAAATCCCTCCATAATTACATTTGCTTAAAAACTATTCTAAAAGGGGAAAGGGCACAATGCTAACAAGTGTTTGGTAACATGATAGTTGTGTGTATTATAATATGGCTTTAAAATATAAAGCATAATACCATGCCAGTGAGTTCAATCAGTGAATGGTGCATGGACTGGGGATGTTCACTGATCCTGTGCGAATGAAAGTTGTAAAGGATGAGGAGTCCTCCCCAGGATCCGTGAATCTAGAAACCTGTTTTCTTATTCTGCCTGCCACTGAACATGACCTGGAGCAAGTCATTTAGCCTCTAAAAGAGTCTTAAGACTGCTTGTATCATTACAACTGTCTAAGTCATTTTGAATTTATGACACAAATGTAAACATTTAATCATCTTTCTCAATCTAGAAGACTTATAAAAACATTGAAATCTTCGAAAGTAGCTGCTTCAAAACCAAATTAATACTTTTGAAAAGTACTTTGTGTTTAACCTTGAGTTCAGTAGTATTTCATAAGTTGTTAAAAAACTCAATTTTCACTTAATATAAATTATACTAGAATGCAATGGACATTATTCTGAAATAGATATATCAACAAATAATTTGTCAAGTGAATATTTATATGATAGTCCTTCTGTTACTGATGAAATGCAATTAATGGCATTTGAAAGTACAGCATAGTTATACCAATGTATAAATCTGTCAATTATACTATATATGTTTAGGAATTGGAAATATATATTATTATTTCAATTTCTTCAGAAACTCACTTAACATTTTATCATAAGTATCTTTCCATGTATGTAGCTACATGAGCTTTGCCTTTGAAATTTTTAATGCTTATTTAATATACAGCTCCCTATACTGAACATGTAGGCTATTTCCCATTTTTTTCCATTATAAATAATAATACAGAGAATCACTGTTAGGTATTTAGCTTTTTTGCTTATGAATTATTTATTAAGGTTTAAACTACAAGTGGGATAACTGGGTTGAGAGTTTCAACATTTTTGTAGCTCTTGCTATGTGTTATCAAAATAATGTCAGTATGCAATTCAGTAGAACCTTTTGCTTCAAGCCATTCTAGCATGGAAGTTTTATTAAAATATATTCCTGAAAATGATAATCTATCATTTAAAATAGACTCATTTGGACATCCTTGAACAAATCATGATAAATTGAAGCAATTGAACTTCGTTAATTATTCACGAATGGTTTTCCCCTTTAGAACTTCTACTGATAGGAATGTCAAGCTAACATATATTTTAGATCAGTACCTCACTCAGGTTGCCACAGGCTATATGGAAAATATAATTCTTATTTTAATATAGAAGATAGTTATTGATAGTCCTTATCTCTAGCTCTGATTTCAACAGCCTTAGCTTCCTTCTTTAGTAAATCTCTGCATGCTGAGACAGCAATAATACATTAGAAATATGAGAAAAACATTAAGGGACAATATGTGTCTAGCATTTGCATTTATATTATAACTATGTAAACTATCCATTCATTAAGACTTACAACATTTCAAATCAGATGGTTTTCCTTCTCTCCAGATGAGTTAGCATAATAGCCTGTCAGGGTCATATCACACCTAACGGCATTTTTATTTCCCATTTCAAATTATAGAGGATTTGATTCTAATGTGAGGCCTGGACTGAGTCATCTTCAGTCTAATGTCCTGATCTCAGGGCATTATAGTCACTACTTTTTATTTTCCCTTTCGTTCTTTTTCCTATGAGAGCAAAAGAGCTTTGTAAATCAATTATATTAGAAGAGATTAAACATTTAAAAACAGACCCTTAGAAGAGATTAAAAATTTGAAAACAGACCAAAAATCCTAGATGGTCTTATAAATAACATTAAAATGATCTTGAAGACCAATTTGGTTGTAGTATAGCCCTAAGGACAGATACTCATTCCAGGGAGGATCTGAGAAGACTTCTGTGGTCTAGAGTGGTTCTGGAAAGTCTAGCCATCCTGGAGGCCATTTCTGAGTTAGAGAAGTAACCAAGCTCTCTAGGTATTTGGCTCCACCACTGGCCAAATTCTTCAGCACCCACAAATCCAAACCACAAATCCAACCACTTCTGGTGTCAGAGTATCATACCTCTCAGTGTCTAATTCATTTTTTCTCTCTTCCTTCAAAAGAATTGCCAGAAGTATTTCCTAACTTGAGTGAAGCAATACTTCAGTGTCCCAGGTCCATTTTTTAAATGTAATAAATGATACTTTATTACATTTAATTTTTTAAGCACTTTAATTCTACTTATATATGTTTAACAACATAATTGCAGTTTAATCTTTTTTCTTTGCTGTGTTTGCTTCCTAACAAATAGTAATACATTGTAACATCTAAAATATAAATTGTGTTTTGGTATCTAACACAAAAAACTTTTACTTTATCCTAAGTAAATTGTGATGGTCAGAAGGAACAATATTGTTTATCTGCTATTTCTTCCCTCTAGGAGCATTTCATGGAAGTAATCAGAAACCAGGAATTTGTATTATTACCAGCCAGTGAAATTGCAAAGCTCTTGACTAGTGATGACATGAACATTCCTAATGAGGAGACAATATTGAATGCACTTCTTACTTGGGTCCGTCATGATTTGGAACAGAGACGGAAAGATCTAAGTAAACTTCTGGCTTATATTAGGCTACCTCTTCTTGCACCACAGGTAATTAATAGGTACTTGTTTATAGGAATTTTTCTTGGCCTATTCTATCAAAGAAAGTAATTTTACATGTATTCCTATGAAATGTGTAGATGAAAAGATAGTAAACTTATGTTTTCAATCCAGAAGATCTGGCTACCTAAATTACATCAATTAAGTAACATTCTTTTTTTTTTTTTGAGAGATGGAGTCTCATTCTGTCACCCAGGCTGGAGTGCAGTTGCACGATCTCAGCTCACTGCAACCTCCACTTCCCAGATTCAGGTGATTCTCTGGCCTGAGCCTGCCGAGTAGCTGGGACTACAGGCGTGAGCCATCATGCCCTGCTAATTTTTATATTTTTAGTAGAGATGGGGTTTCACCATATTGGTCAGGCTGGTCTCAAACTCCTGACCTCAGGTGATTTGCCTGCCTTGGCCTCCCAAAGTGCTGGGATTACAGGCATGAGCCACCGTGCTGGGCCTCAGTTAAGTAACATTCCTGATTTGGGGTTAGTAATTTAGTTGACTCAGCTACAAACCTATTATACCAGTTGGAGGAGAATTACTAAACTGTTAATAAAACGAACATTGGACTCTAGGAACCAGAAAATTTAGATTAATTCCTTTGCCACATGTTTATTAAGTATCCACTAAATATTGAATTCTGGTGATATATAAGATTAATAAGGTATATTAATAGTCGAAGCTCTTGACATTTTAAAACTTTGTGACTTGTCATATTCACACCACTCAGTTTCTTCATCTGTCAAGCAGAGATAACGTCTTCCCTGACTATCTCACAGGATTGTTATAAGGATCAGAAATGTGCTCTATGACATAAAATATGCTATGAATAAAAATATTATTTCAGAATTGAGAGATTAGAGATTAGTTGATGCATTCAAGACAACCAGTCATAACATTTACATGCATAGTTTTCCCCTTTTTACAATTTTCACTGGACTATATAAAAATGTTCCCTGCATACTTTGCTGCCTATCTCAAGGCCTTGAGTGTAAAAGAGGCCTTGAAAGCAGAAAAAGAACGAGCTGTTTCTGTTCAAGGTCAGACTTTCTTTTTCTTTTTTTAATTTAAAGTGCCATAAATGTTCTCTTATTTGCAGTTATCTCGAGCATAATGTATTATTTCCCGCTGCTATGAGCAAAAGTTACTGTTTGTTCTTTACGTAACAAAGACAGTAATTAATGTGGATGCTTTGTACGACCTTCCTCCTCAGATATAAAATATTGTACGAATACATAGGACTGAAACTGCGTAAGCTGATGATAATTCAGGAAAAGTAACATAATAAAATGTTTCTCTTTAAATCAGATTTTTTCAAGGGAGTTACATTTTTACTGCTACTTAGCAGATTTTTTGAAAAATTTTTTTTTCTGTCACCAGGCTGGAGTGCAGTGGCGTGATGTTGGCTCACTGCAACCTCCACCTCCTGGATTCAAGCAATTCTTCTACCTCAGACTCCTGAGCAGCTGGGACTACAGGTGCATGCCACCACGCCCAGCTTTTTTTTTTTTTTTTTTTTTTGTATTTTTAGTAGAGACGGGGTTTCACCATGTTGGCCAGGATGGTCTTAATCACCTAACTTCATGATCTGCCCGCCTCAGCCTCCCAAAGTGCTGGGATTACAGGCGTGAGCCACCGCGCCGGGCCTAAAAATTCTTTCTAGTTGAAATCAAACCAAATCTGAAAAATCCTATTAGACATTGAAAAGAATCTGTACAATTAAGTAACCTGACAATTGACTTTACTTCTGCAGTTTCAAATATTTATGATACTATAGTTCTGCAACTCTCATAGACCTTTAAAATGTCTTTTATCCAGGATAGTGATGCTTATCCTAGCCATAAGTTCTTAGGGTTGAAAGGCATTTTGGAGATCATTCGTTCCAACACTCATTGTACAAATGAAGTGACAGACCAAAAAAGTAAATCCATATGTTCAAAATCACAGTGTGATTGCATAAATTCCTCTCCTTCTGTATTGTAGTTTTATTTGGCTTTTGCTATTTGCTAATACCGTAGGGCTAATGAGAGGCCGAGGTGGGACTTGAACCCAAGTATAGTTCTGTACCTTGCCCATTAAACCATTCTGCCTCTTGAGTGTACTGTGTGCAAAATTGCTGGGGGTAGCGGGGAGATGGTATCAGATGGAGGAAGAAATAGATTAAAAAATAAATCAGTGATTATAATGAGATGAAGACTGTAATAGACACATGAATGTGGCATTCTGAAAATAATAGAAGTAGCCCACCCAAAAGAGCGGGGCTGACAAGGGAACAGGGAGAACTTCTTATAGTGTTATTTGATCCACATTATGAATTAGCCACCCAAAAGAGGGGGACATGATACCCAGGAGAAATAGGAGCTTGTACTTCATTATAAAGTCATGAGCAAACATAATGTGTTTGGGAATTTGAAGGTAGTTTGCATGACTACAGTGCAGAAATAAAAGGGGGTAAAGTCAAGGGATGGGGCTAAAGAGGGGAATGGACCAGAACATGGAGAACCTCTAGTCATGCCAGGGAATTTGAATTTTATCCTGAAAGCAACAAGGAAGCACTAAAGGATTTTTTAATAGGAATGGTATAATTATAATTTTATTTCAGAAAGATAACTATGACTGCATTGTGGAGAATGGATCTGAGGAGTCAAAGCCAAAAACCCATTAGGAAGGCTTTTGGAATTCAGACAAGTGAATTAGGCACACTCTGGCAGTGGATATAGAGAGAAATTACCAGGCTCAAGAGCTATTTATGAGGTCAAACTGACAAAACTTAATGACTGAATGGTGAGGGTGTACAAAAAGAGGATTCAAGAATGACTCTGATTTGTGCAATTAGGTTAATTAAAAGGTGCCATCAGTTGAAACAAGGAATATAGAATGAAGAGCTAATTCGGGGGATGGGGAAGGAAGTTGAAGAATCATGTTCCCGAAGCTTCTTGACACCTTTAATCCTTTTAGAGTCTAAGGACTTAGACTTTTTTGAAAACTGTTTCTTTAGATTGTTGAATCCAAAGGAAAGAGAATGATACTGGCCAAGGAGTACACAAGAGTGCTTGGGATGGAATCCTAGGAAACAAAATATTCAGTGGTTGTTCCCAAACCTGGCTAAATAATTGGATTGTTATTAAAATTGATTTCACACTTCAAAAAGGAGGACGTTTTATCATCATCAGATGCTACAGAGAAGACAAGGAGGGAAAATCCAGTGGGTTAGCCCAGTGGTTCTCAAAGTGTGATCCCCAACAGGAAGATCAATGCCTCTTGGGAACTTCTTGGAAATATAGATTATTAGGCTTCACCCCACACCTACTGAATAGGAAACTCTGGGGCTAGAGACTAACAAATGGTGTTTTAATAAGTCTTCCAGTGGCTTTGATGCATCTTCAAGTTTGAGAACCATTGTCTACCATAAGTAGTGGTAATGGGAGCCACATTGCCCTATATAATTTAAGCAAAGTTGCTTTACCTCTCGGTGATAATACTATGCTGCAGTATTGTGACATTTAGAGATACTATTTTTTTTCATTGCCAAAAGTGAATGGCAAGATTGCAGAATTAGAGTTATCAAGTAATAAAGTTTAGAAGTAGACATTAAAATAATGAAGAAAATGTTGAATTGTATTCTGTTTGTTTTACTTTAAAAGGTAGGAAAACATAACAATTATTAAATTGCCACATGCCAATCAAATAATAAATGACAAATATTTTTAAAATTAGGTCTAGTTACCAAGAGAGTTTATTTTTGTGAAATAGTTCCTTTTCCAATGATATCAACCAAATGAGATTTTATCCTATTCTGTTAATATGAGACATTCCATTTAGCCCAGCTAGAAGGGATTCAACTTACATATAGTAATTTTATCACAGTGTCTCCAACAGTAGATTCTTAAAATAATGTAGGAAATAATGCCTATGATTGTAATCCTCTACCAAATGATCATTTTTGTATGGATTTTCTTTTCTTTTCTTTGTTCTTTTCTTTTTTCTTTTCTTTTCCCTTCCTTCCTTCCTTTTCTTTCTTTTCTTTCTTTCTTCTTTCTTGACAAGGTTTTGCTCCTTTTGCCCATGTTGGAGTGCAATGGTGCAATCTCAGCTCACTACAATCTCTGCCTCCTGGGTTCGAGCAATTCTCTTGCCTCAGCCTCACAAGTAGCTGGGATTACAGGCATGTGCCACCACTACCAGCTAATTTTGTATTTTCAGTAGAGATGGAGTTTCACCATGTTGGCCAGGCTGGTCTCGAACTCCTGACCTGTCTTGGCCTCCCAAAGTGCTGGGATTATAGGTGTGAGCCACCAGGCCCAATCTTTGTATGGCTTTTTTAAAAAACTGAATAATCTACGAGACAAGTATTTATGGTCATTTTATTTTATTTTTATTTTGAGGCAGGGTCTCACTCTTATTATCTAGGCAGGAGTGCTGTGGTATGATCATGGCTCACTGTAGCTTCAACTTCCTGGGCCCAAGAGATCCTCCCACCTCAGCCTCCTGAGTAGTTGGGACTACAGACACACACCACCACACCCAGCCACTTTTTTTAAATTTTTATTTATTTATTTTTTTGAGATGGAGTCCTTGTTGCCCAGGCTGGAATACAGTGGCACAGTCTCTGCTCACTGCAACCTCCATCTCCTGGGTTCAAGCGATTCTCGCACCTCAGCCTTCCGAGTAGCTGGAATTACAGATGCATGCTACCACGCCTGGCTAATTTGTGTATTTTTAGTAGAGACAGGGTTTCACTATGTTGACCAGGCTAGTCTTGATCTCCTGACCTCAAGAGATCCACACCCTCGGTCTCCCAAAGTGCTAGGATTAACAGGCATGAGCCACCATGCCCAGCTGGTTTTTAAAATTTTTTCATGGAGATAGGGTCTCACTATGTTGCCCTGGCAGGTCTTGAACTCCTGGATTCAAGTGATCCTCCCACCTTGGCTTCTCAAAGTACTGGGATTGATTTTATTTTACTTTTGAAAGCATTCCAAACATTTCAACTTGATAAAATTTTAAACCATGTGAATAGAAATACTAGGGCATATATACATTATCTAAAAGATTTTGACACCTAAATTGTTTTTTGTTTTTTGAGACAGAGTCTTGCTCTTGTTGCCCAGGCTGGAGTGCAATGGCGTGATCCCAGCTCACTGCAACCTCCGCCTCCTGGGTTCAAGTGCTCTCCTGCCTCAGCCTCCCGAGTAGCTGGGATTACAGGCGCCCGCCACCACATCCAGCTAATTTTTTGTATTTTTACTAGAGACAGGGTTTCACTATGTTGGTCAGGCTAGTCTCAAACTCCTGACCTCAGGCGATCTACCCACCTCAGCTTCCCAAAGTGCTGGGATTACAGGCGTGAGCCACCGCACCCAGCCAACACCTAAATTATTAACATTTTCAGTGTTCAGCCTGAATTTACAAGTATCTGAGTCTCCACTATTCTGCTGTCAGTTTAGTATTGTTTTCTACAGAAAGTCAGAAATATAAAATGAGTCAATATTTACTTTAGCATTCTTTTAGTTTACAAGTTCTTGATACTAAGACAACAGTTTTTTTGAGACAGGGTCTCACTCTGCCACCCAAGCTTGAGTGTGGTGGCACAGTCATAGCTCACTGCAGCCTCAGACTCCTGGACTCAAGTAATTCTCCCACCTCAGCCTCTCGAGTAGCTGAGACTACTGTTACTGTGCCCTACCACACATCCGACTAGTTTTTAAAAATTTTTTGTAGAGACAGGGTCACACTTCGTTGCCCAAGCTGCTCTCAAACTCCTGGCCTCAAGTGATCCTCCTGCCAAAGCCTCCCAGTGTGCTGGAATTATAGGCATGAGCCACCTTGCCCAGCCTCCAAAACATTTTTTTAACATCTGTACAGTTCATAAATTATTCACATTCTATTTGTGTTTGAGGGGACAGTTTTAGAGCAGTAGTCATAAGGTGAACAAATATGAGTGCGGATAAAAATTTACAAAATGTAAATTGATTCCTGTATTCTGAATGCTTTCATTTTAATAATTTGCTCTTTCATAGCAGAGAAGGCATTTAGCATTCACCAAAAATACAGAGTACATGAAAGTATCTATTTTGTAGTTTTCCCTCAGTGTCTTCTGAATAGTTTTCTAAATGATATTTGGTTCCTCCCATGTGATTAATCTGCTGCTTGGATTAATGGCTTTTTAACTTAAATATAATTAATCCTACTTATTTATAATTCATAGATACTGTCAGTATATTAGGAAATATACATTGCTTCAAATTACAGTGACTATTAACGTCTTCCAAGAGTTTACTTTCTATATTTTTTCACATTTATTTTTATTTAGAAATGACTAAAATAATTGTATATAATAGAAGTAACATAAACATTAAAATTAACGTTAATGAGCCAACTTTATGCATATTCACTAATGGTTTCTGTGACAAGTATAACTGTGTTTTGTGTGCATAGAAACAATGTGGAGTAATTAATACCAAAATGTACATTCTGGTGTAGGTCATGGGACTTAGTCTTAATTTGGCTTTTTTGCCTTTGGTATGCAGTGCTAGTTTCCAAATACCACCAACTTTTTTTACAGTGATTCTTTTTAGAGACTGTTTCTCTCTTCCTCTATAAAAACATGAATATATCATCAACATCATTAGTCACAAGGCAAATGCAAAATAAAACCACATTTCGCACCTTCCTGAATGGCTAAAATAGAGACAAATAAACAATTGGTGAGGATGCGCAAAAACAGGAACCTTCATACAGTGCTAGTGGAAATGCAAGATGGTGCAACCACTTTAGAAAACAGTTTGGTTGTTTCTTAAAAAGTTAAACATAAATTTTCCATATGCCTCAGCAATTCTACTCCTAGGTAATAATTACCCAAGAGAAAGAAATATGTCCACACAAAGTCTTGAACACAAGCGTTCTTGGCAGCTTGATTCATAATAGCCTGAAACTGGAAGCAACCTAAGAAGCATCCATCAACTGGTGAATAGATAGATAAAATGAAGTATAGCCCGACAGTGGAATATTACTCAACAATAAAAAGAAATGAAGCACTGATACCAGTAGCTACAGCAGGGACAAGCCTCAAAAGTAGCTAAGGGAAAGAAGCAAGACAACAGAGTCTACATATTGTATGATTCTCTGTATATGAAATGCCCAGAAAAGGCAAATCTATAGAGACAGATTAGTGCTTGGGACAAAAGACAGGAATGACAATGGCAATGAACAGTAAATGGGCATGTGGGATCTAACTGAGATGATGAAAATGTTTCAAAACTGTTTTATGGTAATGGTTCCACAACTTGGTGATTTACTAAAAATCATTGAATTGTGTACCTGGAATGGATAAATTAGGATATGTAAAATATGCCCCAATAAAATTATAAAGAAATATATTGTCAAATATAACCCACAGTGTATCAAAAGGATACACTATGACCAGAAAGGTCTTTTTCCAGGAATACTAGAATGATTATTAAAAAATCTATGAAGCGGCTGGGCATGTTGGCTCACGCCTTTAATCCCAGCACTGGGAGGCCAAGGTGGGAGGATCACTTGAGGTCAGGAGCTCAAGACCAGCCTGGCCAACGTGGTAAAACCCCATCTCTACTAAAAATACAAAAATTAGCTGGGTGAGGTGGTGTACGCCTGTAATCCCAGCTACTCAGGAAGCTGAGGCAGGAGAATTGCTTGAACATGGGAGGCAGAGGTTGCAGTGAGCTGAGGTCGTGCCACTACACTCCAGCCTGGGCAACAGTGAGACCCCTGTCTCAAAAAAACAAAATCTATGAAAATCTATATTATCTTTATTGAATATAATAAAAATAGATTACTATATGTTACAGCAACTATTATCCTAAATAATGAAACACTAAAACCAGATCGATTCAAACAAGAAGCAAGTTATTACATACCAGCCTAATTATTTAACATTCTTTAGAAGGCTTTGCTGCTTTAGAAGCAATTGTAATAATAAAATAGTTGGCACATGCCTGTAATCCCAGCACTCAAGGTCAGGAGATCGAGACTATCCTGGTCAACATGGTGAAACCCCGTATCATCAACATCATTAGTCAATGATACAGAAAAATTAGCTGGGCGTGGTGGCACACGCCTGTAGTCTCAGCTACTTGGGAGGCTGAGACAGGAGAATTGCTGAACCCAGGAGTCAGAGGTTGCAGTGAGCTGAGATTGTGTCACTGCACTCCAGCCTGGCGACAGACCAAGGCTCCATCTCAAAAATAAATAAATAAAATAGTTGGCATACACATTAGAAAAAGATATACAACTATCCCTATTTGTTGACAGTTACGATTATTTGCCTAACAGGTAGAGCTTAATAAAGGAATTTGGTAAAGTAATAGGTTAATACAAGTGTAATCAGTAGATTTTCTCTCCTGCAAAACATATATGAAATAAACTTTTAAGATCCATTCCCAATAGCAGTGAAGATAAAATATATAGAAATATATATAATAAAGAAAGTCATAATGTATAGAAAGCTAAATGGAAAGGCTTCTTGAACAGAAAGGCTTAATATCATAAAAATGTCAGTTCTCCAAAAATTAATTAATAAATTTAATGTTCTTATTAGAATTTCAAGAGAATCTGGATAAATTTGTCGTAAGTTTATGTGAAAAAGGCACAAAAATAACCAAGAAAACTATGAAAGTTAACAGTGAGGGAAAACTTAACAATATCAAGTATCAGAATATGCTATAAAGACACTGTAATAAAATATGCTATTTAGAAATAGGAATAGACAAATAGATCGATAGAACAGAATAAAGAATCAAAGAAAATCTCATATAGCTTGAGATCAATTTGTGAGAATGTAATGTATGACCAAGATTCAGTTCAGTTGGAAATGGGAGGGGGGTATTTAATAAGTAGTACAGAACTAGCTATTGATCTTAAAGAAAATAAAAATGCTCCTCCACTCATATTGTATTTAAAAATTAATTTCAAAAAAATGAAATGGATTTTCATTTCACATGGATCAGTGGCCTAAATGAGAGAAAGCAATAAAATCTTGCTAGATGATCCAGGAGACTTCATCCACACACTGAAACAAAAAGACTTTCTAACCAGGACTATGAAAAGAAAGACACATATTTGATGACCTAAAAATGAAAATTATTTGTATAGCAAAAGTATTATGAAACAACCTTAATAGACAAATGATTAAAAATCTAGAAAAATACAGTTGGAAAAATAAAAGATTACTGCGTGTCACATAAGGAACTCTGGCAAATTTTTAATCAAAAGACAGTAGAAAAAAGGAGGCAGATAAAGGAAGGAAAAAAAGTGCAAACGTCCAAATTATTTTAAAATGCCTATATTCACTTATCAGGAAAATTCAAATTAAAGGAAAAATGTGATATCATTGACAAAAAGAGCTAAAACACTTATTCCTGGCAGGAATGTCACGCTCTTGTGCTCTTACACATGGCTGAGGAAATGTGAGCCACTTTGGAAAATAATCTGACGACATTTATCATGCAGACACACACAAATACACATATGCGCACACGCAAATACACATATGTGCACACACATACATACATACATATACACTTTGACCACCTGGAGTCAATTCAGTTCTTAGAAATCTGTCCTGTAAAGGTAAAAAATTAATACATAAGGACATCCGTACTGGACTTGTTTTTAGTAGCAGAAAAGAGTATACTTACATATTCGTGTGTGTATGTATATATATATGTATATATATACACATATACATATGAATATATGTCTGTACATACTGAAACAAATTAATGTCCATGAAGGAAATGGCTAAAAAATTAGCATATCTATATAGTATGGAGTATTATTCAGTTATTAAAAATAATAAATCAGAACTATACCTTTTCAGAAGACCTGGAGGAATTTTCATGAGATAGTGTTGAACAAAGATGGTAAGATGCAGCAAAGCATATAATGAGACAATTAGTAAAAGAGAAAACTGTAAAAATTATTACATATATTTGTGATACATATAAATGTATGAGAATTATGTCAGCAGAGGATTGCATGATATGAAGAAAATATGAAAAGCTGCACACCAAGTTGTTTATAAGGCAGGGAAGAATTACAGGATGGGGAGGGGTGATGGAGAACCAAGCACAAAAGGAAAAGACTTTTATTTTTAAGTCTTTTTGTTTTATTTAATTGCCAATGTGATCGTATTTTCATTTTATTTTTAAAAAGAATTTCATATTTTAAAAGACAAGTTGTAATCGTTTTTGTAATTTACATAAAATTGGATTCAGTGACACACAAGGGATTTTAATGTTTTTAGAACAGTCACTGTTTGGAGTTCTTTGCCCCTTGAGAAATTGTTAACTTTTGTTTTTGCAGTTGTTAGTGGAATTGTTCAGAAAAGTCAAGTGAACACGGTATAATTAGTCAACTCCCACTTATAATTACTCTTCAATTAGAATTATTTCTGATTTTAAAAGTAAAATCATTTATTTTGGAAAATTTGGAAATTATAGAAAAGTAGTAAAAAATTTTTTATTTAAAAAGCACCAGTATTCCTACTACCCAGAGATAAGCACTACAGTACTAAGATTTTAGAGTATACTATTTATTCTACTTGTGTTTTGTTTTTCAATGAAATTTAAAATGTAAATCCTGTAAGTGTTGCATATTTTAGTTAAAAATATGTGCCTATAACTTGAATTTTAAAAAAATATGTAAAATCTATTTGAGAACAATGTCATTTTTTTTTCTGTAAACCCGACCGATTTCTTAGTCATTCAGTGTGCATACCCACTCTTCTTTCCTAGTTCCTGGCAGACATGGAAAATAATGCACTTTTCCGGGATGATATAGAATGTCAGAAACTCATTATGGAAGCAATGAAGTACCATTTATTACCAGAGAGAAGACCCATGTTACAAAGTCCTCGGACAAAACCTAGGAAGTCAACTGTTGGTACATTATTTGCAGTTGGGGGAATGGATTCAACAAAAGGTATCAAATAATCTTTTATTTGGGGGAGGGAGGAACAGAGAAAAACATATTTTAATAAGTACATATATGGCCAAAGAACTCATTGGAGGAATGGCTAGTTGCAGGACGGGGCAGAAAAAGTACCAGATAATTCTGTAACATCCTGTAGACCAGCAAGTAAGGAAATGCTCAAAGAATGATGGAGACAGATCAAAAGACACAGGAAAAAGCTTGTAGGGGCTACTACTGTCCAACTCTGGGATAATTTGAGCATCAAAATAAATGATAGTAAAAGATTATAACCTATGAAGTCATTCAGTATCCATGGTTCCACATAGATACAAATAAGGGAAAAAGGAAAGCTCTTCCTTACAGTAGAGTGCCAAGGAATGAATATAAAAGGAAAGATGAGATTACAAAAGTTACCATTTAGTAACCACCAATAACCAGTTCAGCCAAGAATTATCAGTGGATGCTGAGACTAGTGGGAAAAGTTTGAGAACAGGATACTTAGTCTAAAAGTGTCTCTCAGCCACATGTTTACTAGTTACAAAGAGTAAAACAGTATATTTACAGTAGAAAAACCTGGCGCACAGCACTTAACCAAATGATCAAAGATAATGTTGACAGAAATCAGACTAAGCAGCAGCATTGTGCAGGAGAGGATGCATGGAGAACTCAGCCACCCATCTATGCTGTTCAAGAGTGTATAACCTGAATCTAATCTTGAGGAAACAAATCTAAGTTGACAGACAGTCTACAAAATAACTTATTTGTCTATAGTATTCAAAAATGTCAGTGTCATGAAGTACAAAAAAGAGTCAGAAATTGTTCCAAATTATAAGAGACTAAAGAGACATGACAGCTATTACAATGCATTGTCTTGGATTTTCTTTTGCTGTAAAGTACATAACTGAGGCAAATGACAAAATCCAAGTAAGGTCTGTAGATTAGATAATAGTGTTGTATAAATGTTAATTTCAGGCTGGGTACGGTAGGTCACACCTGTAATCCCAGCACTTTGGGAAGCCGGGGGCAGGCAGATTGCTTAAGGTCAGGAGTTTGATAGAACCTGGGCAATACGGTGAAACCCCATCTCTACCAAAAATACAAAAAAATTAGCCTGGCATGGTGGTGGATGCCTGTAGTCCTAGCTATACTCAGGAGGCTGAGGTGGGAGGATAACTTAAGCCCAGAAAACAGAGGTTGCAGTGAGCCGAGATTGCACCACTGCAGTCCAGCGTGGGTGACAGAGCAAGACTCTGTCTAAAAAAAAAAACAGTTAATTTCCAGATTTTTATTATTATATTTTGGTCTTATAAGAAGATAATTTGTCATTTTGAGGAAGATACACTGAGTATAGGGGTATAATGGCATCATTTCTGCAACTTACTGGTTTGTTTTTTTTTTTCTGAGATGGAGTCTTGTTCTGTCACCCATGCTGGACTGCAGTGATGCAATCTCAGCTCACTGCAACCTCTGCCTCCTGTGTTCAAACAATTCTCCTGCCTCAGCCTCCCAAGTAGCTGAGACTATAGGCAGATGCAACCACACATGCCTGACTAATTTTTGTATTTTTAGTAGAGATGGGGTTTCACCATGTTGGCCAGACCGGTCTTGAACTCCTGACCTCAAGTGATCTGTCTGCCTCGACTTCCCAAAATGGTGGGATTACAGCTATGAGCCAGCACACCAGGCGACAACTTATTCTTAAAACAGTTCAGGAAGAAAAAAAAACCTACATAGTAAATACAGTAAAAAGTAAACATTTGGGAAATCTGGGTCAAAGGTATCTAAGAATTCTTTGCACCGCACTAACAACAGTTATTATTAATATTAAAAATAGGCCGTGATTACGCCTGTAATCTCAGCACTTTGGGAGGCCAAGGCGGGCCGATCACTTGAGGTTGGGAGGTCAAGGCCAGCCTGGCTAACATGATGAAACCTTGTCTTTACTAAAAAATACCAAAAAAAAAACTAGCCAGGCATGGTGGCAAGTGCCTGTAATGCGAGCTACTCAGGAGGCTAAGTCAGGAGAATTGCTTGAACCCAGGAGGCAGAGGTTGCAGTGAACTGAAATCATATGTACCAGTGCACTCCAGCCTGGGCAATAAAGCAAAGCTCTGTCTCAAAAAAAAAATAATGGTTAAAAATAATCGCAACAAACACTGCACAGTGCCTGCTGGGTGCCAGTATTGTGCTGGAAGCTTTCTGTGTATTAGCCCTTAATATGCATTGATCTCCCCTTTCTTTGAATTCCTAGTACTTGTAGTCTGCAATCTCCTACAATCTCTCTCTGACTTCTGGCTACCTCTCTGATGTCAGCTCATTCTATTAAAACTTCTTCCCTTACTGATGCTTTTATTCCAACCCCGTCAGCCTTTTCATTAATCTAACAGGCCATTTTATCCATATCCAGGATATTGCTTTAGCTGATCCTCTCACTGGCACGCTCTGGCCGGGGATATTGAAGTGCCTAGCAGAAATTATTCACTCAAATCTCTCAAATGTCAGCTTACCAAGGAGGCCTTCCGTGACCATTCAATAGCAGCCTCCTGCCTACCACTTTCTAACCCAAATAACATATAACATTGTGCTATTTATTTGTAGATGCTTACGTTTTAGACATAGGCCTGATGACTGCATGGTACAGAAATAAATAAGATAACCGATTAGGGATATTTCAACATTCTGTTGTTCAGATAATCTGCAAATTCTTATTAAGTATCATCTATGTACCTGGAACTGGTGCTAGCTTTTGTAATCATTACTAGTATTCTTCTTCCCCCTCTGTCTTTTTCTCTCCTTTTTAAGGCTTTAACTGTTATCTCTGTATTTATCTATAATACCTTCACTTTGATTTTATTCTCATTTTTCCAGCTTGTATAAAATATCTATTTGATGCTCAGCTTTTAACTCAAATTTGGTACATGGAAAGGCAATCTTTTCAGCTTTCTGGGAGATGGGTTCCTGCTTCCCATCAAGACTCATACATACAATGGAAAATTCCCCAAGCATGGGAAGGGGACTAGATACTAGGCACCAAAAGTAAGCAAGTCTCATTCTCTCTCTCAAACCTTAAATTCTGACAGTTGTCAGGTCTTTTTTCAAATGGGTCTTATGTCTAATTCTTATAGATTTCTGCTGCCATCCTTCTAATTCCAGTTAGCCTTCTGTCAGCCTACATATTTTGGTCATGTTAATTTAGAGGGAATGGCATTCGTTATGTTGTTAATATGTGGCAGGCATTACGCTAAGCACTTAGACTATATTATTTCATTTCATCTTCATAACAGTTCTTTTTTATAGATAGGGAAACTAAGACTTAGAGAACTGAAGTAACTTTCCAAAGATCACACAACTGATGAGTGATAGGATCAAGATTCAAATAGGCATTTTCGCTTTGGAGATGATACTCTATTAACTCTTCAGTGAACATGCGATTATTCTGCTCAAAAACTCCAGCAGTCTTTATTTCTTATTATATAAGATGCAAATGCCTCATTCTAGCTTTTAAGACTTTCTCTAATCTGGCCCTTCCGTTTGACCAACTTTATTTCTGAGTCTTTTTTAATAATTAAATACTCTGACCTATCCTGTTTAAGCTATCTGGCTGGTCCTAATTTATCTTATTTCCAATATCTTTATAAGGAAGAGCAGTTTGCCTTAGTCAGATGGTAGTCTGACCATTGGGCTTTTGGTCCCTTCATGTATCTGTTTAGTATAGCGCCGAACAAATAAGCTAATAATGGCTCCAAACAGCCACTAAGAAAATGTTCGAGTATATTTGTGCTTGCTTGTATAAAAGGTTAATTCTTCGGTATAAATTAGGGACGTCCCAAGCTTTTACATAGAATTTTACAATTATTATAATTTTTTAAGTTTTGGATATTCAGATTTAAATATATAGCTGAGACTATGTTTTAATATTTTTATGTTTGAAATTAGCAAAATAACTTTTAGTTACCAATTCATACAACTATGATACTGCTTAGTAAACTAGATCTAAAAGAAATAACTTAAAATTCAAAAGAAAAGTATTTCCTAAATGTGTTCTTGAAGAGAGACGATTAGCTTTTTATTTGTTGGAGGGAATTTTCTAATTTCATTTGATTTATTTGATGGAAGGAAGAATATTTTAAGATCAAATTTAGAGTAATTAATCAAATATACTATTATATCAAATAATGTAAGTATATAAGTAAAAAACCTCACTATAGCTAAAACTATGAAGAAAAATTATTCAAACATATTTTTGAACAGCTATAGTATGTATAAGGGACTCTGTGTGGTGCTGTGAAAAATACATAGGTGAAGGCCAGGCAAAGTGGCTCATGCCTGTAATCCCAGCACTTTGGGAGGCCAAGGCAGGAGGATCACTGGGGCCAGGAGTTCAAGACCAGCCTAGTCAATATAGCAAAACCCTGTCTCTACTAAAAATACAAATTATTAGTTGTGATTGGTGGTGCATACCTGTAATCCCAGCTACTTGGGAGGCTGAGAAACAAGAATTGCTTGAACTTGGGAGGTGGAAGTTGTGGTAAGCCAAGATCATACCACTGCACTCCATCCTAGGTGAAAGAGTAACACTCTGTCTCAAAAAAATATAAATATATATAATAAATATATATATTATGTAACTATATTTATATATAATTTATAAATATATTAAATAAATATATAAACACAAATATAAAATATTTATATTTATATATGTATATTTATATTTCTATCCATGTTTATATTTCTGTTTATGTTTTATATATTTATAGCTATATAAATGTTTATATAGATATATAAATATACACACACACACACACACACACACATACACACATACACATATATATGTATATCCCAAATAATTGTTGTCTGTCCCAAATAATTTAGCATTCTGTAGGGTAAATAAAAAATGATAAAAACTGTAACATGAAAAACTCTGTATGTATAACTAATTCTAAATTTTAGGAAATGATCAATAATACTAGTGCTCTGATGACCAAATTATAACAAATACTTTAGAATAAGTGTTAGTCATGATTATAATTCTGTAAAGCTAGTACTGCTTACATGTTGTACTAGAAGCTTAGAAGAGAGAAATGGGTTATAGTTGAACTCTTCACAATTGGAAGTTGGGTTTTTTTAGAGGGCCTTTTTTTTAAAAAAAAAGAAAACATCCACTCATCTTAACTCATAAGAGAACAAAGGAGTCCTAGAATCTTCCAATTCTTAAAAAAAAAAAAAGAAAAGGAAAACATAGATGCCTTCAGGCAGCAACTGCCTGAACTCCCTACCCTCATAGTTCCCAAAGTACCTCACCTGTACTTATCCCTGTCCTTGCTTATTGCAATAGAGTATGTTCCCCTCCTCCTGTAAAAGCTAGCCCCTCTGCCTATGACCCAGGTACTGTGCTTTCCTGCCTCCCCAGGAACCTCATGGTTCATTATGTTCATTGTGATCCCTTTCATCTCCTGTATTTTTACCTGCTTTCCTCTCAGCTAGGTCCTTTTCATTCACATTTAATCAAACTATGAGTTTTCCAATTTCAAAAACAAAACCTTCCTCAACTCTTCTAGTAATTTCTCTCTCTCTCCTTTGATAGCCAGACTTCTCAGAATAATCTTCTATACTCACTGTCTGTGTTTCCTTACCTCCCAGTCATATCTCAGCCACTCAATAAGGAACCTCCCCCTGAAGTCATCAATGACCTCCATGTAGCTAAATCCAATCATACTTCTTAGTCTTCATCTTATTGGATCCTCTCAGTAGGATACTGTTAGCAGACCTACTGCTATGAACTTTTTTCCTTTGACTTCCTTGACACTTAACTCCTCTGCTTTTTTTTCCCACTTATGGGTGTTGGTTCTCACCCTCCTTTGACAGGTAATCCTTGTCTATTGGACCTTTTCTTACTGGGGCCTGGTGCATGCCCTGGAGAATAGTAGGCGATGAGGTCATAGATGTAGGCAGAGACTAGATCATGCAGGACCTTCATGAAATATCAAATTATTTTCAATGGTAATAAAATTTTTATATATGTAATTTCATAAAATTTTTATTTAACTTCTATATATTATGAAGGAGCAACAAGCATTGAAAAGTATGATCTCCGTACAAATATGTGGACTCCAGTAGCAAATATGAATGGGAGGAGGCTACAGTTCGGTGTTGCGGTGCTAGATGACAAACTGTATGTGGTTGGGGGAAGAGACGGACTGAAGACTTTGAATACTGTAGAGTGCTACAACCCCAAAACAAAAACTTGGAGTGTGATGCCACCGATGTCCACACATAGACATGGCCTTGGTAAGTATAAGTATGCAGGTTCACTCAAAATACCACATAGCGGCTCCCATAGCACGTTTACATTCTATATCAGGCAGAAGACCAGTGTGGCAGCCGCTGAGTCGGCAGCAGACACCAAGCATGCCTCACATACTCCATTATCTTCAAAGCACAAGCAGATACATATATGTGGCAGCAACTAGTGCAGGTGAAAACAGATATCTGAGGATTTTAATGTAGCATGATGGTCTGAAAGGCCACCTTTTTACATATGTGGTCTGTGTTCACAATTAGTATTATCTAACCTAATAGAAATTCTTATTTAAAAATCTTTAGCATTATTGTTTTTCATATGTATCCCCTAGTTTTTAAGCAGAAATGAGTTTAAAAACCCAGAAAAATATTTAGGTGGCACAGAGAGTGTAATGATAGAGACTTTTTATTCTTTTATTCAATAATTCACAGGGAAAACAATTGATTAGCATGTGCATGTGCCATGCTGTTTGTTCTGGGGTATACAAAGATGAAGAAGATGCTATCTTTACCTTCAACAAACTGACAGCTCATTCTAAGATGCATAAAAGAGAATTTAGGGATGTCTCTCTTCTCAGTGAAATAGTTTGATGAGAGTGAAGGAAGTAGGAATAAAGTTAGGGCTTCAGATGTGTATGTATCACCCAGCTTTTGCTGCATAACAAACCATTTTTAAACTTTGAGGCTTAAAATAACAATTTTTTCTTAGCTCATGGATCTGTGGGTTAGCTGGGAGGTTCTTCTAGTCTGGGCTGCCTTGGATGATCTCTGCTGAGTTTTCATGAATCTCTGCTGGACTGGCAAGCTGGCTGGATGATCTGGGATATCTAGTAGTAGGCAGATTGTCAGCATGGATAACAGAGGCAACCAGGCCACATGCCCTAATCATTCAGCAGGCTGGCCCAGGCTTCCTTCACATGGTGGTAGTCACAGGATTTCAAAGCAGCAAGAGAAGGAAGCCCTTATGTCCAAATGCTTTTCAAGCTTTTGCTTGCATCACGTTTGCTAATGTCCCATCGCCTAAACAAGTCACATGGGCAAGCATCAATTCAAAAAATGGAGAAATAGACTTCTCTACTTGATGGGCAAAACAACAGAGTCACACTGCAAAAAGGCATGAACTCAGGGAAGGAAGAATTTGTGGCCATGTTGTCAACATACTACAGTTTGGAAAAGGTTTCAGATGGTTGCAGTAAAGAATTTGATAGGTTGTCCTAAAAGATGAGGCCGGATGCAGTGGCTTACGCCTATAATCCCAGCAATTTGGGAGGCCAATGCAGGAGGATTGCTTGAGCCTGGGAGTTGAGGACCATCCTGGGCAACATAGAAAGAAACAGGCTCTACAAAAAATTTAAAAATATACTGGGAATTTTTATGTTTTTAATTAAAAAGTTAGGTGGCTTGGGCCTGTAGTCTCAGCTATTCAGAAGGCTGAGGAGGGAGAATCATTTGAACCTGGAAGGTCAAGGCTGCAGTGAGCTGTGATTGTGCCACTGCACTCCAGCCTGGGCAATAGATCTACCACACACACACACACACACACACACACACACACACACACACACAAAAGATGGATCAATAGCAGTAAAGGTATAGTTGAGTTTAGATAGTATAGTTCGTACAATACTCAATTTATTAATACTGACCACCAGAGTCGAAGCTTCCCCCAAATAACAGTAGACAGTAATGAAAACTCCCTAGGGATGAAGATTGAAATGGGTATGGTGGTGGGTACAGTAAAAGATCAAAGAGGCATGGGTTTCCACTAGTTGTAATTAGTTCTCGATGAAAGATCATCTTAAGTTTGAAGTTTGACAAGGAAATAAAATCAGAAGGTTAAGGCAAAGACACTGAGAAAAAGAGCTTAAAATTAACTATATGAAATTTAACAAAGTAAACTGTAAAACATAACTCTTGAGTTCATAAAATCAACTATTATATAGGCACAGACTGGGAAAATGTAAGTTAAGCATGAATGAGACTTAGAAATTTGGGTTGACCAAAAATCCAGGGTAAATAGAGTAATTCAACTGCGTGCTTCCCCTTCCCCTACCATGGGGAAGAAAATGTAATTCTAACACAGGGTAAATTCTTATGAATATAGTGCACAGAATGCGGTTGCTCATGGTCCAGCTGTTTTGTGCAAGTGACATTGCGCATTGAATACTGTCATTAGTTCCAGGTGCCATACAAAAGGCTTTACTGAACTGTAGCAAGTTGAAAGGAAAATGATCACATAGCTCAAAACAGTCTTCTTTAAGCCCTAATTTAAAATGTTTGTGTCATTCAAAACAGCAATGGTCTTATTAAATTACCTTACAATTAAATAACTGTTATAAATTTGAGCTTATAAAATAAACTTTTTTTTTTTTTTGAGACAGAGTCTTGTTCTGTCACCAGGCTGGAGTGCAGTGGCACAATCTCAGCTTACTGCAACCTCTGCCTTCCGAGTAGCCGGCACTACAGGCACATGCCATCATGCCCAGCTAATTTTTATATTTTTAGTAGAGATGGGGTTTCACCATGTTGGCCAGGATGGTCTTGATCTCTTGACCTCGTGATCCACCCGCCTCGGCCTCCGAAAGTGCTGGGATTATAGGTGTAAGCTACTGTGCCCAGCCTAAAACAAACTTTTATTTAAGAAACATTCCTTTTATCGCTTTATATGTGGTAATTATATGAAAATTTCATTCACAAAAGGATTTCTGCTAAATTTTTTTTTGTTGGAGGGGACAGGTTCTTGCTTTGTCACCTAGGCTGGAATGCAGTAGCACGTTCTTGGTTCACTGCAACCTCTACCTTCTGGGCTTAAGCAATCCTCCCACCTCAGCCTCTCTAGTAGTTGGGACTACAGGCCTGGGCCATCACAGCTGGCTAATTTTTATATTTTTAGTGGAGACAGGATTTCACCATGTTGTCCAGGCTGGTCTCGAACTCCTGGGTTCAAGCAGTCTGCCTGCCTAGCCTCTCAAAGTGCTAAAATTACAGTTGTGAGCCACCACACCCGGCTTAAAATTTCTTTTCAAAGCCATTTTTTAATGCATTGAATTAGGTGAACCCCTTAAGTTTTCTGCCAGCTCTTTGACATATTACATATTACATATATATGTATACATGTAAAGTTAGAGATACACATATATCATAAACATGTATGCAGTGTGTGTATGTATTATGTATGTATATTTTAATATGTATATTTATTTTGGTTTATAGATATATACACATATAGAATGTATATATGCACATATATACATATAAATAACATGTATGCATATTATATACACATATATATGTTTATATGTGTACACACACAAAAGCTAGTACTGGTAGGGCACAATATGTAACAAATGAGTGAAATAATATGATGATTTGGGTCATGCATGAATGATAAGTATTTTTCTTATCTGGCTGTGATTTCACAAATTAAAATATATCTGTAATACACGGGTTCTTTTGGCCCCCAAGTGACACATATTTTATCTCACCTGGCCATGATCATGTCGCACTTCTCCTTAAATCTACCTCAAAGCCCTCATGGAGACCATTCTCCATCTCAATCAGAATGAGATCCAAAGTCCTTATAAGAGAGAAGATCAGAATCCTTTTCTGCAGTCTCTGACTGCCCTTCATGATCTGGCACCACACTCTCCCTTATCTCTTACATTTTCCCCCTTACTCACCCTGCCTAGCCAGACTGGCCACCTTGCTGTCCCTCAGATACAGTGAGCATACCTCAGAACCTTTGCACATGCCGTGCCATTTCCTCTACTTCACCTTCTCTTCCCCCAGTTATCTCCAAGTCTGGTTTCCCAACTTCATTCACATTCCTGCTTAAATGTTACCTGATAGGCCAGGCGCAGAGGCTCACACCTGTAATCCCAACACTTTGGGAGACAAAGACGGGCAGATCACGAGCTCAGGAGATTGAGACCATCCAGGCCAACATGGTGAAACCCCATCTCTACTAAAAATACAAAAATTAGCTGGGTGTGGTGGCGCGCACCTGTATTCCCAGCTACTCGGGAGGCTGAGGCAGGAGAATCACTTGAACCCAGGAGGCGGAGGTTGCAGTGAGCCGAGATCACGCCACTGCACTCCAGCCTAGGCGACAGAGTGAGACTCCATCTCAAAAGAAAAAAAAAA
>CAUYNB010015691.1:0-20053 GCA_963574225.1 Lagothrix lagotricha | reverse complement strand
GGACCCCATGTTTTATTTGCTCACGACCCTATCACTATCCTTAAAGATGATTTCACTCACTGCCGTGCCCCCTAACCTATACACAATAAATACTCATGCTTCTGGACATCTGGGGCCTCGCCTGACTCCACTTATAGGTGGTGTGGCCCCCCCGAGCCCAGCTGTGTTTTCCTTGTACTTCTGTGTCCTGTCTCTTTATTTCTCAGATCCTGCGCCTCAGCACAGCATAAGGGACACCCCATGACCCTGTGGGGCCCTCAGCCTTACGCAGGGCCTGCCTCGCCACCAGTTGCAAGGGCTGCCTGGAGCAGGGGGACGCCCTGGAGGTGGGCGCCACCCAGAGGGACCCCAGGAGCTCTGCTGAAGGGAACAGAAACAGACACCCACACAGAGAGGGACACCACCCTCCTGAGGCGCTGCTCCCACCCCTGCCCCTACCCTGCCTCCTCCCTGGCTGACCTCCCCACCTGAACCTCCTCATGTCTACTCCTGCCCAAATCCCTTCCTATCCACCCCGAGGCCCCCAAGGGGAGCCCGGCTCACAGCTCAGCTCCATCCATAGCCCCTGGGCTCCTCAGCCCAAGGCGGGAACTCCCGGGTTAACAGCGAGGTGGTGAACACACCAGGGAGGTCAACATCAGCGGGATGCCAACTCATAGGGTGTTTTTCTTTCTCATGCCTTTTTCCTTCTCAAATTACAAAATTCAAAAAACATCCAGAGGGGATCGGTTTTGCAGACCTCCCAAGGCGACTGCTTGTCTCCTCGGCCCCGACCTCCGGGGCCCTGAGCTGAGGCTTTCGACCTCAGGTGCTCGGTGGGGACCTTCTCTCTTTGGAGTGTGGCTTTCGGCTCCTGTTCACCTCCCCAGATGTGAGCTACGGTTTCTAAGCACAGGTGCATCTGACTCCTCGACAGCAGTGAGAGCCACTGACTCTCAGGCCGCGAGCATCCCAGGGCCGCCTCAGGGACCAGCAGGACCCAAGGGCACCCTCCAGGCTCACAGACAGGGTCAGACACAGATGTGTTGTTCGTTGTGTTTCCTTCAAGGACCAGAGAATTGGCGCAGCTGCACCTGCTGCCCCAGGGCGCTGTTTTGTGTGTGCACGGTGTCTGTGGCAGCAGGCTGCACCTGCTGCCCCAGGGTGCTGTTTCGTGTGTGCACGGTGTCTGTGCCGGCAGGCTACACCTGCTTGCTTCCTGACCTCCATGCTGCGTTTCCTCTGTAGCCATTGGCAGCTGGACTGTGTAGTGGCTGATGTTTTCCATTCCCCAGTTACATTGTCCTGGCATGGCGGGAGGGAGGGAGACACATCCTGGAATTGTACGCTGGGCTCATTGTTGTGGGCCCCCCCCAGATCCCTGCACAGGGGTGTGGGCAGAGCCGGCCGGGCTGTGCTGCTCTCTCCCCTTCCACAGAGCCTGACCTTCCAGGAGCCGCAGTTATGTCCAGAGTGGTTCTAGTCCCTGAACAGGGAGCACAGGAGACATGTGGGGCTGTGTGTGTTGGAGAGAGGGTGTACAGGGGGTGTCTGTTGAAATGTTCAGTTCCAGCTGGGCACTAAGTAACCTCCTTGGCCTCAAAATTTGCATCGGGAAGAAACAGGTTTAGGGGTGGGGATGTAAGGTTGGGAGGGACCTGTGCAATCTCCAGGAAAGCCATGAGGCTGGGCAAGATGGCCCAGGGAGTGAGGAAGGGCGAGGCGCTGGGGTCTCTGACCCTAGGAGGGGCATGGGACACTGGCAGTGAGGTGTCAGGCAGGGGTGGGGGAGCCAGGAGGAGCACATTCCAAGGACAGACAGGAAGAAGTTGTCTGACGGCCGCAATTGGGAGGCTGGCAGGTGACTCGCTGGACAGATGTCGTCTGTGGGTGGGGGTGGGTGTCTGACTGACGCCATGGGGGCAAGCAAAGGGCTGAGAGGAAAGGGGTTGGATGGGGGGAGTGTCTGTCCTCCAGCGCTGTGCAGAGTAGGGACTGGGGGGAGGTAAGAGGGAGGGGCTGGGTCTTCCTGGGTCAGGGACTGTGGCCAGATGTGTAAACAGAGAGGAGGATACACTTGGGGATGCTGGGTGGCAGGGACCACCGGAGGCTCTCCCGACCTTCCTCATGGAGGGGAGCTCCGGGTTATCCACAGAGGCAGGGAAGGGGCAAAGGCACTGGAAATTGGGATGGAGGAGGGCGCCCCACCTCTGCCAATCACTGGGGACCCATTCTCAAGTCCGGGGCTCTGCCTTGATGAGCCATGCTCCAAGCAGTCATCTCTGGGGCTTTTAGATGAAATATCTGAAGATCAGAGAAAGGGGCAGTGGGGAAGAGATCCTTGCAGGCCACTCTGGAGACAGGAGAGGAAGAGTAAAGTAAAGCTCAGAGACGAGTGGGCATCCTGCCTGGAGGTAGCCTGGAAATGGCTGGAGTTGACGTCCTGGAGATGATGTCCTGAGATGAAGTCCTGCAGATGACGTCCTGGAGATGAAGGCCTGGAGATGATGGCCTGAGATGACATCCTGGAGATGATGTCCTGGAGATGGCCTAGATGTGGCCTGGAGATGATGGCCTGGAGATGATGTCCTGGAGATGATGGCCTGGAGATGAAGGCCCAGAGATGATTGCCTGGAGATGATGGCCTGAGATGACATCCTGGAGATGATGTCCTGGAGATGGCCTAGACGTGGCCTGGAGATGATGGCCTGGAGATGATGTCCTGGAGGTGATGGCCTGGAGATGAAGGCCCAGAGATGATTGCCTGGAGATGATGGCCTGAGATCACATCCTAGAGATGATGTCCTGGAGATGGCCTGGACGTGGCCTGGAGTTGACGTCCTGGAGATGATGTCCTGAGATGAAGTCCTGCAGATGATGTCCTGGAGATGATGGCCTGGAGATGAAGGCCCGGAGATGATGGCCTGGAGATGACATCCTGGAGATGAAGGCCCGGAGATGATGCCTTGAGATGATGGCCTGAGATGACATCCTGGAGATGATGTCCTGGAGATGATGTCCTGGAGATGGCCTGGACGTGGCCTGGAGGTGATGGCCTGGAGATAAAGTCCTGGAGATGATGGCCTTGAGATGATGGCCTGGAGATGAAGTCCTGGAGATGATGGCCTGGAGTAGATGTCCTGGAGATGATGGCCTGGAGTAGATGTCCTGGAGATGGCCTGGACGTGGCCTGGAGATGATGGCCTGGAGATGGCCTGGAAGTGGCTGGTCCCCTGATGCTGCATCCTCATGGCAACCAGGGGTCTTCTGGGAAGCCCGACCAGCCACTGCTGAGCCACTTCCCCCAGCTTCAGCCCCTGTGACTCTGACAAGCCCCCGCCAGCCACAGGGATGAGCAGACCCTACCCAGGGACACCATCTACCTGCCCGTGTGCCCCTGAGTGCTGGCTCACCTGCCCACCAGCATCTCTGGGGGTCCCTGCTGGGAGCCCCAACTCCCCAGCAAGATTTGTCCTCTCCTGGGTGGGGGCTTCTGCAGCAGCTGGGGAGAAGGGGGAGCATGTCCCTTTAACTGAACCTGGGCTGAGTTTCCATGGGAGCTTTGACCTAGGACTCCACAGCTGCCATAAAGCACCAAACTCAGACATTTGCAAGAACCAGACTCAGAGCTCCTGTGACATCAGTGGAATGAAAGCAGGAAGCCGGCCCCTGGGGAATCAGCCATGTTCTGCAGAGGAGGGAGGGCAGGTGACATCTGACCAGAAGCCTCTCCTGCCTTCAGCTAAGGCTGCGGTGCAATCCTGCACTCCTGTTCAGGCAAATGTTTTCCTTGTAGAAACCTTTTCATGGCGAAGCAGATTTAACTGGTGTTGGCCACTGGGGTGTCAGCTTCGAGGGAATGACATTGGTCAGCCTAGGAGGTCTTGGTGGTGGAGGCTGGGGGGCGCTACCCAGACCCCTGGGGACCCAGCTGCTGGGCATGTTGGTGGCTGCCTTGTTCAACTGCACCTGCTCTGAAGCCACCCTTGGTGAAGGGAATTGTAAGACATGACCCTAAAATATGCCACTCTGGCACAAGAATTATTTTGAGCTGAAGGCAATTCAGAAGCTACAGATTCAGGAAGAGCTCTCTGCCCTCCTCTTGCTGCCTAAAAGCAAGGCACACATTTCTCTGGGTAAAGGTATTCCTGTCTCCAGCACCAGGCAGAGGAAAATGACTCTTAACTACAGAAAAGCTCTTGCCAAACAACCCTTACTTCCCATACATTGTTTAATCACCTCCAACAATCCACTACCCCTAGGAGCCCAAACACCCCTCTCTCCGTTGTCCAGTCACTTCTCCACAATTTATCAACCTTTGTTAAAATGGTATGTAAGTCCCCATGCCTCACCCCTTTTTTGGGTTTTTACTTCTTGTCTGTGAAGCTTCTGTGCACATAACATTCTGATTTAAATTTAATTTTCTGCTGTCTTTTCTGCTGCAAGTTTGTCTTTTGTCAGTTTAATTTGCAAGCCTCAGAACAGAAGCTGAGGGGAGTGATGAAGGTTTTCCTCACCTAACAAAGCCAGTAGGGGAGGATATGATGTACAGAGGTCCATAGGGCCCTGCTCTTATGGGGGCTGCTTGGAAGGGCCATCCAGCCCCAGGGGTTTGTTGATACCGTAAAGCTCCTGGGAGAATCAACAGGCTGGCCTTGTATTTTTAAAAACACAGATGTGACATCAGGTACTAGCTCCAGGCAGAGCCCTTCCTCACAGCATACAGGGGTCATCTCTGCCATTATTGGATTCCAACCCCTCACGTGACGGGTGGGAAGCAGCAGATAAACAGCTCCAGGATGGGGCCTCCCCAGGCCAGAGAAAAAACTCAATCACCCAGAACTGCAGAAACCCACCCAGGCTCTGCAAGGGCCTACAGCTGAAAATCTCATCTTGGGACTTATTGTTTTTGGGAGGGGGAGAGTGGGGAGGACGATGTTCCCCTTAATGAATCACAGATACTTGGGTTTATTTTGTAGAGTTTCTCTGACATTTGTTGGAGCCAATATTTATTTGTTAAAGGAAAACCAACAGTAAAACATCTGCTTTGTTAGAAAATAAAAGCCACATTCCAGGGAAGTGTACAAAGGGCCGCGCACACTGAGATGCCTTGCACGGCAGCTCGGCAGCATGGGAGAAAATTCCAGGCAGCCTCAGGCTCTTTGTGACTCTTCCTTTAGAGACCTGAAAGGAAGAAGCAATCTTCATTAACAAACAAACAAACCAAACAGGAGACCCAACTCTTACTGAAACTTTAAACGGAGCCACTCGGAGCCTCCCAGGCTGGTCATACAGTATCCAGGCCCCTCAGCCAGCCCTGGGGCAATGGGGGTTTCAAGCACAGAATTCTCTGCCATTTCCACCCAATACACAGGGAGGCTGGCACTGCCATGCCAGCCCCTCCTGGGCCCTCTCTGCATGACAAGGCGGTTGTGGTCTGAGACCCGGAGGTCCCACAAAGCCAGCTCTGGGAGGGCCTGACCCCAAACCACCCCCCCGGTCCTCCCAGTCCTCCCCCTGCCCACCCCAGCACCTCACCTTCCTCTGGGGCTGGCCAGGAAGGGGGCCCTGGAGAAGCAGCCAGGTGAGGCCCTGGGTGAGCTCTCAGGTGACAAGAAGGCACATTGCACTGCTGTGACCATGCCACCACCCTCCTGGGTTACTTACGTGTCAGGGCAAATACTGGGATTCCCCTGATGAGTCCTTTAGCCCAGGGATCACCAGGAACAGATTCCCTAAACTGGAACCCTGATTCCTTCTCATCACTGTCCACGGCAGCCCTGACAGCCACAGGAAGCCACCCTGCTCTCTCGCCCACTCTCCGAGGAACCTCCTCCCCGGCCCCGGGTTTGCACCTTCCTCTCTGCTGCTCCCTGGTCATGGCACTTGCCCTCCCCACCTGGATGCTGTCCCTGCCCCTTCCCCTTCTCTGAGCTCCTCTGTCCAGGGTCTGACTTGATTTCCCTGATTGCACCTTCCTGAGTCCCTCAGACCCAAAAGACCTGAACCAACCCCTCACCTCTGCCTTGAAACTGACACCTGCTGGGCCATCTCCAGGAGCCACATTCACTTCCCTGGACACGTCCCCCCACCTTTGCGCCGACACATCCCTAAGGGAGGTGAAGAAACTGAGGCACAAGGAGGTCAAATGCCTCAGCCAGCAACACCCTGCCCTTGGGCGGGTAGCCAGGGTTTGAGCCCAGGTGATTGCGGGTGAGTTGGCTCCAGAGCCTGTTCTCCAGGAGCCTCGAGTGCCCCGATTTCAGCGCGGGTGGTGTGTGTTTCCTCTGTCTTGATTCAGGCTTCTGGCCGGTTAGTGTCAGCGCCACAGCGGGGCCGGGACAAAGGCCCCTGCCGCGGAATAGCTCCCAGCCTCCCCCGCCCCAGCCTCTCCCTGTTGATCTGTTTCTTTGGTCGTCCACCCCCACCTCGCACCAGCGTCCACCCGTGCACACACACTCACTTCCTGTGGTGGCGGCGTCCAGGCAGGGAAACAAGGACACTTGCCCGGATTCCCCTCTCTAAACACCACGGCCCCCGCAACCCGAGGAATTTATTTGACAGAAATGAGAAAAAAAGGATGAAAGTGGCCAAGACAAGCTGATCCCTTCCATCTGTTTTCAGGAACACGATCTTGTGGCCCTGAGTTCCTCCAAGACCCATGCTCCCGCCTCCCTCCTGCTCTACTCTCCCCACGCATCCCTCCAGCCCCTGTTCCTCCTGGGCATCCACCTCTGCCATCGCAGCGGGGTCCCCAGCACCCCCAGGCGGGGCCTGTGTGGGCTTCTTTATTTGGAGTGGGTTGGGGAAGAGGAGGGTGTGGGCTGGAAAACACAGAGACCGGCCCCCACAGACAGCAGAAAGGGAAGGGCTGGGTTGCTCGGCCCACCTCGGCTCACGCAAGACACTTGGACACTTGAAGACCTGGCCTGAAGCTGCCGCGGGGGAGGAGGGAGAGGGCACTGCCTGCCGCTGCCCATCTCGCAGGCCCGGCGTCCAGGTCAAGTTCACCCTCGCGACGGTCGCCTGGCGCGTGTCCGGATACCTGAGCTGGCCACTGTTGAGACTGAGCCCACCCGCTGCTGTTCTGGAAGTGGTTCTGGAAAGCCCAGCTCCTGTAGGTGCAGGATCGCTGGGAGCCAGGCGTGGGGGCCATGGCCAAGGCGGCCGCAGGGGCAGGTGCTGGGCTGTCTAGGAGCAGTGACCAGGTGCCCAACGAACCAGCAGCAGAGGCCCAGGAGCCACTTAGCTAGAGACACACCTGGTGCCCACCCCAGCACACAGATGGGAAGTGCTAAGGCAGAAAGAAACACCGGGGGCCAGTGAGCTTCACCCCAAAATCAGAGACCCCGAAGTCCACCCAGAGAGGAACTGGTCCGTGTCCTGTTGGGGCCGAATGGTGGAGCGTTGATCCCTTAGGGGCCAGGTGGAGCGAGGCTGAAGCTGTCTCTGTGCGGCTGCCCCCTCACGCCGCCGTGGCCCTGGAGTTTGATCCAGATTCTGAGCATCCAGTGACTTTCAGATACGTCCTCCCCTGTCTTAGGGAACCCACCCCACGAAGCACCCGCCTCAGAATTTTGGGTGTCGCGTCTGCGTCTTCCCATCACATCGGGGTCTCGGAGCAGGGTGACGACCCAGGGCTGCTCTCCAGGGCCCCCGGCCCGCTACCCCCCCGCGCTGTCATCCAGGCAGCATGTGGATGTTCCGTGTCATGGCTGCATGAGCTGTTAGACCACAGCAACACACGCACGGGCTGAGGAAGGCAGAGCGACCGGCCGATCGCTGCCCAGCAGTGCACGCTAGCTAGCACACCGCGGCAAGGAGCCCGGAGCCTCTGGTGGGCGCCTGCCTGTGGCCTCGAGTTCCCGCGATCTGTGTGGACAGCTGCCTTCCTGGCAGCCTCTTTCTTGGTTTTCTTGGGGTGAAGGGGCAAAGGGTAAGGGGGTAGCATCTCCCCCACCAAAAGACACTCATGCAGAGCTCCGTGAAGGTGGCACTGGCTTGGGAGGGAGAAGGACACAGGCCTCTCGGGAGCCTCCGCCCTCACAGCCGAGGTTGGACAGGAGACCTGCGCCCATCAGGAAGCAGCCTGCGGGTCCAGCTCAGGCGTAAGCTGCGTAGTCAGCCGGAAAATGGCCCTTAAAGACGTCAGGTCTCAATTCCTGCTGCACTCAAATGTGACCTTATGTGGCAAACACATCTTTGGGATGGGACTGAGTTAGGATCCAGGGATGGGCAATCATCTGGGTTATCCAGGGGGGCCCAGGTGCCATCGCAAGGCTCACATGAGAAGGAGACTTGCAGGAGGAAGTCACGGAGGCAGACAGCACGGTGAGGAGGCTGTCCACGAAGGTCAGTGCCATGCGGCCACAAGCCAAGGAGTGCAAGGCTGCCGGGAGCCGGGAGAAGCCAGCAGGGCCCGCTCCGGAGCCTGAGAGGGGCTCCCTGGCCCAGCGATGCTGGTTTAGGACTCCTGCCCCGCACACTGCGAGCATGCGTTTCCGTTGTTTAAAACCTCCAAGGCTGTGGCCATTCATCACTCAACCCCAGGCAGTCCACAGAAGGGGAAGGAGACGGGGAGAGGAAGGACGGCCGGGCTCGGGGGACCGGGCTCAGCCGTCGGGCTGGGCTGTGGGGGGCTCCCACGCGTGGTGGGGAGGAGCCTCGGAATGGAGCTTGGGGAGGGGCTGCCCATGGAGGAGCACTGGGTAGAGAAGCTGTCGGTCAATTCGCCGGCGACACACCTGCCTGTTGCCAATCACAGTCTCCCTCCAGGAGGGTAACTGACCACAAGCCACGTCCCCTCCTCTCTGCTGCAGGAGTCCAGTCCCTGCTGAAGCTGGTCCTGGCTTTATCTGCCCTTTGCAGGGGCGTGGGGCTTTGGCCCTCCATTGGGCACCGCACAGCGTGGGAGCCCACAACCCCTGCCCCTGCAGTGGGGTCGGCGGAAGCGCTGGGCTGGCCGCTCCGTGGAAAAGGACACACGGTCCCTGCAGGGCCCAGAGGCTGGGCGTCCGCCCTCCCAGGACTGGACCTAAGGAATCAAATGGCTGTGAAAACAGGGGCGCCGTAAGCCCCACAATCAGGCCGTGTCATCTGAGGATGATGGCGGCAGCAGCAAAGCTCCAGACGCAGACAGGGACCCTTCATCCACTGGGGCCGCACTTCCTCACATGCCCACAGCCAGGCCAGGCGCCCTCCCTGAGGGAATCCGCCCGTCCCGAGGGCTTCTGGGGTGAGTCGCTGGGACCCGTCTGCACTGCCCTGCCCTGCAGAGCAGCAAACACTCCCTGGGGCCCCACACCCTCAGCCTGGCTGCACAGCAGCACCCCGGGGGCCAGCCCCACTAGCCAGAGTTGGGACCCATCCCACCACCCGGGGCCGGGACCTGCCTCCCCTGCGGGTGGGGCCCAGCGTCCAGGGGGTTTTCTGCTCCCAGGTGATTCTCCTCCCACCCTGCAGCCGGGCTCAGCACCTTGGCCCCACTAGCTCTTTGCTTTAAGTAGAGGGGGAATCCCCGGGCTGCCAGTCCATCCAGGACCCCCGGCCCAGGACGGAGTGCAGCACAGTGGCAGTGGCAGCGGCAGTGGTAACGTGGCCTGGCCAGGGTCCCAGCCTTCCTGCACTCTGAGGCCTCCTCTGTGATGACCGCATCCTCGCAGAGGTGGCGGGGGGCATCAGATGCGGTGGAGCCTCACCCTGTACATGACGACACAAGTTCCCAGGAGGCCTTTTTTTTTGTTTGGTTGGTTTTTTTTTGAGACACAGTCTCTCGCTCTGTCACCCAGGCTGGAGTGCGGTGACTCGATCTCAGCTCACTGTAACCTCCGCCTCCTGGGTTCAAGTGATTCTCCTACCTCAGTCTCCCAAGTAGCTGGAACTGCAGGCACACGCCACCACACCCAGCCAATTTTTTTGTATTCATAGTAGAGACAGGGTTTCAACATGTTGGTCAGGTTTGTCTGACCTCCTGACCGCAAGCCATCCGCCCTTCTTAGCCTCCCAAAATGCTGGAATTATAGACGTGAGCCACTGTACCTGGCCGGCAAAATTTTTAGGTGAAATCGAATAAAGTAAAAGAAAATACAGTGGTCAGAAATCTCTGTCTCCTGAAGTACAAGTGTCTGATTTTCTCTCAGTTAAAAGAAGTGGTGCCAATGGAAACGCAGTGACGACGTGAATACCACAGGCCCAGGAGTGCTGCGTGGTGAGGAGAGTGGGTCCAGAGACCCTCCCTGGCTTTCGGGGCGCTTGGCCTGGACATGCGGCCACTGCTGATGAATGGCAGGGGCGGGTGTGTGCAAGCCCTGACCTGGGGTCTGGGGGACGCAAGGCGCTGTCCCGCTGCCCACAACCGGCCGGTGGGGGTTTCTGTTTATCCGCCCACGGCTCCCGGTTGTACAAATTCTCTGGATTCATTTTTCTATAACAAATTGAGCTTTCTCAGTAATGACAAAAGAAAACTTCTGTTCTGAGGCACGGAAGCCTCCACGAAGGAGGGGAAAGTACCCCTTATTTTCCAGGGCGCCCTTCAGCAGCCCTGAGGAGCCCTGCCTCCCTGGAGCCGGGTGCTGGGTCAGGCTGCGTAGCCCGGGCAGGCCCGCTTCCGTCCACCGTCCACCGTCCACCGTCCACCCCGACTCCAGCAGCTCCAGCTCCTGCGGGAAACACATCTGGCCCCAGCTGCATTCTCTCTCACCAAAGCTTTTCACCAAAACCTCTACCCTTCATTCTGCACCCCCTTCCCTCCACCGCCAGAGCTAAGGAGCTGCCACAAGTCAGTCTGGGGTCAGGAGGTGACCTGTGCTCTACTCCTTTGCGGGTTTTGGTGACTACGGCCAAGTCATGGTGGCAGGACCTCAGCTCCCCTGTGTGCACCTGGGGTTGGCGTCATAGACCATCTCCACCACCTGCCAGCCCCAGAGGGTTTGTAACCACGTGTGAAGCCACTCATGGCTTGACAAAGAAGAAGGAGACAGGCCGAGGGAGGGAGGTGGAGGTGAGGGTGGCAGTGAGGTGCGTTGGGGAGACGCAGAAGGAGCTAGAGATGGACTCGGTGAGAGGAAGCAGAGCCGGGCAGGAGCTGGGCACATCCACCCAGCCCAGCACCCCTGCCCTGAGGGAGTGGGGGAGCCTGGGTGGGGAAGGAAGTGGGGGAGGAACAATCGAGACCCTGGCTTCACGCTGCCCACAGGCAGGGCCCTCCCTGTTGGTGAGGGGTGCTTTTAGGCAGGTGTCCCTGGTCGGGGAAGGCAGTCTAGATCAGAAGAGCAGGTGTGACCCTCCCCGGCCCCAGCAGTGCCTTGAGGCCCACTGAGGTTCCCAGGCTGGCGGATGTGGCTCTCGAGAGGCCTGTGGGCAGATTCCACCACATGTGGCCACCTCTCCGTGAGCTGCACAGGCTGTGTGCTAGGCCTGTGTGCCTGGCTCGCTGGAGGGCTGAGTGGCACAGGCTCAGAAATGGGGAACAGGCCACCTGGCCACGCTGGCGCAGAGGCAGACAGATGTCACTTTCTGCCTGACATTTCCTCCAGATGTCCCCGTCTTTCCCCAGATTTTATCAATGCCTGCACCTTCCCCATGAAGGGTTCTGCCTGCCCACCCCCAGGTGGGAGAGGGCCAGCCCCCAGGGCAGGAGCTGTTTTAACTGTAGGGAGTGTGCTCTGGGGTCCTAGTTCTGCAGAGCCACAGGCCGAGACCCCTGAGCTATGTGAGGAATCCAGGGTGCAGCTGACTGCGCGTCGGCCCGCTGCCATGGGAACGGCCTTGTGAGGTCAGGTGCATCCTTTCTGTGTGAGCTCCGGCCAGCCCAGGCAGTGGGGGAGGTGTGCAGCTTGCAGGCAGGAGTGTCCGGGCAATCACCTGGCCTGGCCCTCGCCTGCTGGCTCCCGGCCCACTGCTGTGTCTGCCGCCCGGGGCTGGGGCCGTCCATACGGCCTCAGCTGCTCTTGGGAGGAACTGGAGCCTCGGGAGTGTCAAGCTCCTTTTGCTTCCAAGTTGCAGCTCCACTAAGGGCTCTGCAGGTGAAAGGTGCTGAGGCAGACACCAAGCTCGGGAGCGAAGCCTAAACACCGACGTCACCTGTGAGAAAGTTGGGAGCACCCCCGGGTCCACGCTCTACCGGACACGCTCTCGCCTCTCAGGTCTGACTCTGCTCTAACACAGCCCATGAGGTCACCGTGACCTTGAAACAGTCCCGACTACTTTAAAATTAGCTGTCCCTGGGAGCACGGCCGATGATTCATCCGTGACAAATCTTGCCTGTATGTCTCTTTTAAACACAGACATTTCGGTATCCGGCAGCCTCACGGGGGCAGCTTGGTTGTGCTGGAACCCAGCCTCAATGACTCTGGCTTCCTGTGCATGGAAAGTGACTTTGGAACTCGCATGCAAAGGCTGACCTGGAAGAAGCTGCAGCCTGCAGAGATGGCCCTGGCTCGCTGCTCGCTCTCTCCCTGCCAGGGGCTGTGCCAGGAGCCTTCACGCGGCAGGTCCCCAGTGGCTCCCTGCAGAACCTGGCCTGAGGCACCCGTTTGATGAGGGCAGGTTCTCCCAGTGCAGTCCCCAGACAGCAGATACCACGTCAGGGGCACACGTCAGAGATGCACTGCTAGGCCCGGATCTGCCAGACCCGCCAGACCCGGCAGCTGGGGCGCAGGGACCCGGGGACCCTGGTGTCTCGTGAGTTCAGGAAAACAGCGAGTCGCCTTCCTGAATGAAGTTCCACATCACTTCTAGCTCTCTAAGTTTTTCTTCAAGTAAAACACAGTCAAGCCTCATTATTCATGGGCAAATTTGCCTACTCACTAGTATTTATTTGTAATCCAATGTCAGTACTCAGGATGCTTTCACGGGCATTGGTGGACATCACGCAATGAGACATGAGTTGCCCGACAGTGTTGGAGAGGGGGCAGAACAAGCAATGCTCTGCCGTCTTGTAAGCGTGTGTGTGTGTGAATGTGTGTGTGTGAATTTGTGTATGAATGTGTGTGTGTGAATTTGTGTGTGAATGAGTGTGAATGTTTGTGAATGTGTGTAAATGTGTGTGTGAATTTGTGTGTGTGAATTGTATGTGAATCTGTGTGAATTTGTGTGAATGTGTGTGTGAATGAGTGTGTGTAAATGTGTGAGTGTGACTGTGTGAATGTGTAAGTGAATGTGTGAGTGAATGTGTGAGCGTGTGAATATGTGTGAATATGTGTGTGTGAATGTGTATGTGAATGTGTGATGTGTGTAAACGTGTGAATGTGTGAATGAGTGTGTGAATGTGTATGAATGTGTGTGTGAGTGTATGAATGTGTGTGACTGTGAGTGTGTGAATGTGTATGTATGTGAATGTGTGATGTGTGTAAATGTGTGTCCGAATGTGTGTGTGAACATGAGTGTGAATATGTGTGTGAATGTGGGAGGATTGTGTGAATGTGTGTGTGAATGTGTGAGCAGGTGAATGTGTGAGTGTGTGTGCATGTGTGTGTTCATATGCGTGTTCTCACCATAACAGAAGCAACCCTGGCCAGTGTACAGTGGCAGCCTCCTGGGACTCCAACCTTGAGGTACCTCCAAGCACACACAGGCTCCCTGTCTGTGCTGGAAGATTCTATAATAAAAATCAAGTCCTGCTCACCAGAGTCAAACTGAGCATGAAAGGAAATGAAAGAAGTGAACTTTAACAGCTCTCATGTGCCCAGAGAACAGGTAACGCATCAATCCATTGCTCTTGAGAATCAGGATGTTTGAAAAGTTCAGGGCTCTGAGCCCTTGTGAACCCAACTGATGGGCAAGCAGCCCAGGCCCAGCCTGGAGACGGGGACGGGGCTGGCCATGGGCCCTGCTGGGGGCTGGCGGCAGCTCCCGCCCCTCCTGGTCTTTCCAGATCCACTGGACACTGTCCCTGGTCCTGGGAGAAGAGAGAAGGCCTCTCAGCCTCCACTGGAGGGACCGCTGAGACAGCCTGGTCTACACCATCGCACTCTCCACCACAGGAGCGATTGCACTGGCCCCAAGGGGGACATTTCCCCTAAAAGGAGCATCCCACACTGACCCTTGTCTTGGGAATCCCAAGCCGGAGGTCAGGTCAGAGGCAGGAATCCAAGCTCAGGGACATCCGCCCCGTCCCCAGAGGTGTCCGTTACCCGAGCCCTGCATTCTCTGACTCTGAGGAATTCTGAAGCTATTTTGGACACTGTAGTCCTTCCCATGGCGGTCCAGCCAGGACAGGCAGGCTTGCTCCGGGTTGGGGGAAGCCGTGGTCCATGCTGGAGCCTAGAAACCAGCCCTTGTAAGCCACCCTGCTGGCCTTGCAGGTTACAGGGAGAAAAGGCCACGTTTAAGCCTAAGAGCCCCTCGGGAAGGAAGCCCCTCAGACTAGGGAGTGTGGGAGTGGGCAGCCAGTCCTTCCTACCCTCAGGCCCATGAGCTGGACTCTCCGAAGTTCCTGGGTTCATCCACAGGGAGGCCCCAGCAGGAAGGCAGGGACAGGGTGCAGAGTGAGGTCTGGGGAACAGACTCCCCTGGGTCTCTCTCTGCCAACTGCTGTAGCCAGCAAGTTCTCCACTGAAGCCCACCACTCCTGCAGGCTCACCCCACTGGAGCTCACTCTTGGACTCTAGTAACAAGTTCCTAGCCCCAGGTGCTGCACATCCTGTGTTGGGTTCCACACACCCTGCCTTTGCTTTTGTAAATCATCTTCTTTTAAAATTCTTCACAAAGTATCAATTCGGACTATGCCCTCTGCTTCTTTGTGTGTTGTGTTTTAGAAATCCTTCCCAATCACACCCTCTAAAAGAGAGCTACTTACATTTTCTAATTAGAATTTACAGTTTTGTTTTTGGCATTTAAATCCTTAATCCATTGGGGGTTCCTTTCATCTTTTTCCATATGAATAACTATGTTTTTCTAGCTCTATTGATTGAGGCGTTTATTCTGTTTCCACTAACCTGCAAAGCCATTGGTTCCACCCACACATAAGTTTGTTCTGGGGTTCTCTATTCAATTCTCGTGCCCATCTATCTATCCACGCAAAAGTCTCACATCAGTCACTTCCACTGCTATAATTTCATAACAATCCCAACATGTGGTGGAGAAATCTCCCTCCCACCAGAAGTGTCCTGACTATTCCTGGTGTTTTAGTTTTCCATGTACATTTTAGAATAATCCCATCAAGTCTCATGGAACACCTTTTTGGAATTTTGGTTGAAAATGCATTGCATCTATGTGTATGCACAGATTTGGGGAGAATTGTAAACTGTATAACATGTGTCCCTATCCATGAATATAGTATGCCTCTCCATTTATGTCTTTTAAAAATGTATCTTAATGGAATTTTATAATGTTCACTGTAGAGATCCTACACATCTTTTTGCTAGATTTATTCTTAAATACTTGACATTCTGTGATACTACTACAAATCTGTTTTCTCTTTACTTCTTTTTTTCTTTTGAAGGAAGGTGCTGTACAGAAATCCAGCTGCCTTTTGTATTTTAATCTTCTAGTTAGTGACTTCATTAAGCTTTCCTATTATTTATAACAATATGTCTGTAAATTTTTTTGTGTATTAATGTAAACAATCATTGTACCTGAAAATAAGAACACTTTTATTTCCTCTTTTTCAATCCTTGATGGCATCACACCAATTATTAAACAGGTTTGTATGTTCTGGGCTAGCTGTTATAAGGTGGTGGGTTTAATTTATTAAAGAAGAAGTTTTATAGAAATTAAAGCAACAGAAAAGAGAGAAAACTGCCTCCATCGACTGTATTTTCCTTATGAAGGAAGCACAGTGAAGTTGAGAGCATCACATTTTTTGGGTAGCAGGAAGAAGACAGGTGCACAGATGGGACAGGTCCAGATGATACTGAAGTGCCTTCCCACTTTGATATTTTGAGATCCCAGTTTACTTCCTGCCCTCGAGGGCCTTGGCAATGGTTCTCAATATCCAGAAACTGGAGGTGTGGGGGCAGCCCACCTTACCATGTAGCTTGCAGCTTGTGGCCACCCAAAGGGCAGGGTGGGACGGAGGATCTCAACTCTTCTGGCTCCACTGTCTTGACCCTGGTGGCTCAGCCCCAGGCACACTTACTGAGGCCATGTGGTATTTACGCCTCCCTCCTGCCCTGCACCCTCAGCATGAAGGCTGGGCTCCCACAGGGTCCCAAGTGTGGTCCACATTTGCCTTGAGGAGATTTCTTGAGCCCCAGGAGAGGACTCCAGGTCTCCTGGCAGGTGTGAGGAGGGACTGTGTGGGGGAGAGGCTTGGCCTGTTGAGAGGCACGGCTGACTCACCTGGTTTCCAGGGACAGTTCATGCACATTTTTCTTGTATAACTTGTAAAGTGCCCTTTGCTCTTAAAAGTGTCCCAGTTTAGACAAAAAATTACACGGTTATCCCACCTGCCTAGCACTTCATCATAATAACACTTGTTATTCTCATTGGAATTGTACATGCATCTCTCTGGTTAGACTCCAAGTTCTGGAGAAGGGGGCTTGTTTTCTCTTTCTAACGTGGTGGTATAAATACGGTAGGAATCAATACAGATTTGTTAAAGAATGGCGAAATTCTGAAAACAGTCCTCTAAATTGTATCTCCGATTGCTTGAACTCGGGAGGTGGAGGTTGCAGTGAGCTGAGATTGTGCCACTGCACTCCAGCCTGGGCGACAAAGCGAGACTCCGTCTAAAAATAAATAAATTAATAAATAAATTGTATCTCTGTTCCTCATTATGAGAGAAGAGAAGGAAAGCGTTAAGGGAAGAGAACACCATAGAGAAGGGAATGGACTCGGAGGCAACCAGAGGGAGGGAGGGGCTCCAGGAGCAGGTGTTTTGTTTTCTTTGCCTCCTGACGATTTTTTAACATGAACATTTTGCTATCACATTAGTCCTAGCCTGTCTTCGCTTTGTATTCATTTTTATATAACAGACAGAACATTTTTCAAATAGCCTCATAGATTTATTTCAGTAATTGTTGGCATTTCATGCTATTCCATTTACTGATGTACCTTAATTCACCCTGAGTTTCTTATGTTCTATATAGAAATAATATCACTCTGGGCTGGGCATGATGGCTCACACCTGTAATCCCAGCACTTTGGAGACCGAGATGGGCTGACCACCGAGGTCAGAAGTTCAAGACCAACCTGGGGCGAAACCCTGTCTCTACTAAAAATTCAAAAATTGGCTGGCACGGTCGTGGGCAACTGTAATCCCAGCTATTGGGAGGCTGAGGCAGGAGAATTGCTTGAACCCGGGAGATGGAGGCTGCAGTGAGCAGAGATCATGCCATTGCACTCCAGCCTGGGTGACAGAGCAAGACTCCATCTCAAAAACAAACAAAAAAAGTCATTCTGAACCTGTCTTTGTGTTATGTCTCAGGAGTCTTCTGAACCAATTCTTCATGAGTCAGCTCCAGAAATGAGATTATAGGGTCAGTGAATGTGAACATTTTAATGATTACCAATAGATATTACCCATTTGTCCTCCCTCTGATCCCCAAAACAGAGCGACATTACGCAGCGCCCAGGATAGACTCTTGTGTCTCTGGATGTTGGGAGGAAGGCTGTGTGTTTTGAAAAGTGTGTTTGAGTCTGTCGCTAATATGAGAAAATCAGGAAACACACACGCAGGCATGCGTATACCTGCACACACACTGCAGGTGCACACAGGCACACACGTGCACACACACTCATGCCCATGGAGGCGCACACTTTTGTACCCACATGCGATGCACACAGCACTCTTGCACAGGCCCTTTGGCCGCAGGGTGTGACCCACATTGTGCAGAACCAGACAGCCCCTGCATTGTGCCCCACAAGGGCTTCCAGTGGGAATGCTGGGTGGGATCCCGGAGGCCACAGGTACCCACTGAGCACAGCAGTGGTTCATTTGCAGATGAAGACACATTCATGGCCCCGAAGTGGGTGGTGAGGCCATTCTGCCCACCATAGGAGGCTCAGGGGCTGCCGTTCGTCCGGGAGCTCCAGAACACGCTCTCCTTCCCACTGCGGGCTGAGCCTACCCGAGCCCACTTCCACTTCCAGTGCCCCCTGGGGCAGAGGGCGTCCTCTCCATGCCATCCCTGCCTGGCCATGCTGGGGAGATGCCCACCTTCTCCAGGGACTTCGCTGCGAGGGACAGGCCTGACCCCACGATTCCCTAAGAACTGCCTGCGTCTCTTCGTGCTCAGCACTCCCTCACCAAAACCACGACAGGTAACAAACATGGCCGCTGGTTCCTGCCCAGGTCTCGCTAATGGGGCCTCAGTGCTTCTGTTCAGCAGTACGAGGGGTCGGCCTGCATCCCAGACAGCAAGGCAGGAGGGCACAGAGGCACTCTGCCTACAGCTGGCCCCCCACCCAGGCCTTCCAAACACTGCCCGCCAATGAGCCAATGACCTCCCGGGGGGGCTGGCCGGTCCCTCTTCACTTGCTCCACAGCCCACAGCACGTGACTTGGGGCTGGCTGGCGGCCTGTTGGGTGGCTCCCTTTTCACCCCACCCTGAGTAAGTCAAGGCCAGCTGCAGGCTCTGCCAGGGATCTCTGCACCGACTTGCAGCAGCACACAGAGGGCCCCGCGGATCCAAGGCAGGCAGGGAGAGCCAGCCGCAGGCTCAGAAGACTCTTCCCGAACCTCCGTCCTGCGGCCGCGGGAGTCGCTGTGAGGCTGTCCCAAGGCCCGGTGTCTGCAGGCCTGGGCAAAGGGCACGCTGGCCTCTGCCTCCCCTGGTGGGGCTGGGCAGTACACTGGCTCTTTCCCTTTTCCTTCCTCTACAGAAAGCCCTAGAGGGAGGCCGAGGTGGAGAGGGGAGAAGGGCCGGACAGGAAACAGGAAAAGGGAAGCAGATGTGGGGGCAGGACAAGAGCTTGGAAAGAGGGAGACACTGGAGGGGGAGGCAGGGACGGAGAGGAGAGGGACTGGGCGGCGGTGGGTGGCGCTGCAGCAGGAGGCAGCCACGGTCACCGCCTTCCCAGGCTCGCCCCGCCAGCCCCCTCCCCCATCCTGGACGTGACAGTCCTTGCTCTTCCCACCGTGGCCTCTCCCAGCACCCCCAGGTCTCCTCCCACTAGTTGAGGGGCTAGAAATGCCACGTGGCCCCCTCACGGCACCTGAAGGCAGAGCAGGGGAGCTGGGTCTTGACAGGGCCCTCCCCTGAGAACATCCCCAGAGAGCTCAACGTGGTCGTAAAACTGCATTCACACTTGTGGTTCTGCTCTTAAGGATTTTCATTTACTTTGCTTATTGTAAGATACACCACACGCCCACAAGGGTGTTTGTAATGTGTTTGCGTGGTTTAAAGAATAATAACATAAAAACCATTCCAAACACACCACTGTCCAGAAGCTGAGTCTGAGGCCAGGCTCCCAGACGAGGAGGGGGCCCCTGTAGGCTCGCGCAGGGCGGAGGAGAAGGGGACCCAGAGGACGCAGCTGTGGAGGACCCTGCGTGGAATTCCAGATGTGGGATCCGTGTCTCAGTACTAGCTTCCCTAGAGTGTTGAGCTGGAGGCTCTGGCTGGCTGCATGTGCCTCGGAGAGAAAGCCCTCGGGCAAGAGCAGGAGACTGGCTGAGCCCCGAATCAATTAGGCCCCAGGATCTGGGGGGCCACAGACGTGCTGTGCCACCTGTCTTGAGAAGTGGGACGTTCCCTTCCCCGAGAGCCGCTCTCCACGCTTTCCACGAGAGCTTAGCCCCACGTGTGTGGATACTCATGTGTTGTTTAGTGCTGGTTTTCTGAGCTTCATGAAGAAGAATCATGCTACGTGTTCTACGACTACGTTCTCCCCTTAACGTGTTTCTGACACCCATTCATGTCCCTGCAAGTTTCCCATATCACTCAGGATGCAGTCAGGAAAATGGAATCCACAGCGCGTTGTTCAGTGGAGCGGAGCACGTGGGGGCTGGACTCAAAGGCGTGGGAGGGCTGAATGCCAGGCAGGGGCTGCTGGGACAGCCACCACAACCGCAGGAAACCACCCTGTCCCCTGAGCTGGAGGGAGCCAGAGAGGAGGCAGTGTCACCAGAGCCAGGAGCCCGGCACCAACAGGAACCCTGGCCGACTCCCAGGCAGGTGTTGGGACAAC
>CAUYNB010015686.1:0-28401 GCA_963574225.1 Lagothrix lagotricha | reverse complement strand
TCCATCTCTGCCTCCCTCCATCTCTCCCTCCCTCCATCTCTCCCTCCCTCCTTCCTTCCTCCTTCCTCCCTTCCTTCCTTCCCTCCTTCCCTCCATCTTTCCTTCCATCCTTGCCTCCCTCCCTCCTTCCTCCTTCCTTCCCTGCCTCCCTCCCTCTTTCCCTCCTTCCTTCCTTCCTTTTTTTTCCTCTCTGAGATGGAGTCTTGCTTCATTGCCCAGGCTGGAGTGCAGTGGTGTGATCTCAACTCACTGCAGCCTCCACCTCCTGGGTTCAAGTGATTCTCCTACCTCAGCCTCCCAGGTAGCTGGGATTACAGATGCCAGTCACCATGCCCGGCTAACGTTTGTAATTTTAGTAGAGATGGGGTTTCACCATGTTTCTCTGATGGATTGGCAATGGCTGATTGAAAGACTTATTATCAAGACGAAAGTCTGGGCTGAGCACTCTCTGAGAGCTGCAATCTCATCCGTCTGCCATCGGTGCCATCCCACAATTTAAGCCACAATGGTGTCCTTGAGTGTCCTGACGGGTGCTCTCAAGAGCATCAACAATGCAGAAAAGAGAGGTAAACCCCAGGTGCTTATCAGGCAGATTGAGGCTTTCTTTCTTTCTTTCTCCTATCATCTGTCTATCTATTATCTATCTATGTACCTATCTCTGTGTATTATGTATGTATCTATGTATCTATGATCTGTCTATTTATCTCTACATATCTATGTATGTATCTATATGTATGTATGTTATCTATGTATGTATCTACATATCAATGTATGTATGTATCTCTATGTGTCTGTGCATCTATGTATGTATGTTTGTATCTATCTATCATCTATCAATCTATCTATGTGTAATCTACGTATCATCTATGGCAGTCGTTTGCAACCAGGCACAGTTTGACTCCCCCGAAGGACGCTTTCTGATGTCCGGAGACATATTTGACCGTCGTGACTCTGGGGTGGAGGGTGAGCTTCTGACATCTGCTGAGTGGAGGCCAGGGACGCTGCTCAGTGCCCTGCAGTGCACAGGACGGCACCACCACAGACATGCACCCAGCTCCAAATGCCAATACGGCCCAGGTGGCAGATACTTGGAGTAGCCAGTGATGGCACCTTATTAGGACGTGCTCCAAAGCCATTGTCAGTTTCTCACTATGCTTATGAAGCATGGTAACAACGGTGAATTTGAAATCGTTGATAGGGAGAATTGGGACCCTCACAGGCAGGCTAAACATGTGTGCAGTGATCAGTCCCAGATTTGACATACAACTGAAAGATCTACAGAAATGGCAGAATAATCAGCCTCCATCCCCTATGTATCTCCCTATCTGTATCTAGTTGTCTACGTATCTACTTATCTATCTATGCTATGTATTTATCTATCTAGCTATTATCTATCTATCTATCTCCCTATGTATATCTGTTTATGGATGGCTAGATAGATATAGGTAGATAAATAGATATAGACAGGGAGATAGATAGATAATCGATAGATAGATAGATAAATACATAGCATAGATAGATGGATAGACAGATGCCATAGGTAGATGGATGGATGGATGGATGGATGGATGGGTAGATAGATAGATGATAAACAGATAGATAGATAGATAAACAGCTTCATTTCATCATCCTAACAACCTCAGCTGCCATCCTGGACCATGAAAAAGCAAGATGAAAACAGGGAAAATCCTGGGATTCTTTTTCTAGGGATGTAATACATATATTTACAAATAAAATGCCTCATGGACAAAACAAAAAAAAAAGAAGAAGAAGGTCTGGGGCTGTGGAAACGCACACTGAATCATGCAGGTGACAGCTCCAGGCAGCAGGCTTCAGAGAGAATAGATGAGAAGTCTTTGTTACCAGAATGAAGGTCTGTGTGGATGTGAGTAGTGCTGGGTTCTTCCTGAATTCCAGAAAGGAATGTCTGACCCACGCTTCCACCATGACCAGAACTATTGTTACAACGTAACTTCGGAATGCCATTGGCCAAGGCAGGGTTCCATTCTGATGCCTGAGGGCTTATAATTTTATTTTTGGCTGACACTGGAGTGTGGTTTGTAGCCTGAGAGCAATAGACAGTCCCATATAGCCTAGCTGTGTGGAAGGTTCTGTCACCTGGGTTTGTGTAACTGCTCTACGTTATTTTGCACAGTGATGAAATCCCCTGACCACACATTTCCCAGAATGTATCCCCATCGTTAAGCAACACATGAGTGTATTTTCATATGCAGTGTTCTAATACTTGATACCTCAGACAGGGCTTTTGAGACTTGCTCCACAGAAACATGTCTTGCCCTCCAGAAATTACATTAATCGTGCACATGAAGCCTCCAGGCAGCAAACCACTGCCATAGGTGATAGGTAGATTAGATATAGATAGCCAGATAGATAGATAGATAGATAGATAGAGAAATGGATGTATGGATGTTACATAGATAAATAGATATCAATAGTGAGATAGATAAATAGATGATAGCTAGCTAGATATATAAATACATACAGTAGATAGATGGATAGATGACATGGGTATGTGGATGGATAGATGGATGGATAGATAAATAGATACATACATAAATAGATATAGATAGTGAGATAGATAAATAGATGATAGCTAGATAAATACATAAAGTAGATAGATGGGTAGACAGCTGACATAGGTAGATGCATGGATGGATGGATGGATGGATGGATGGATAGAGAAATGGATGAATGGGTAGATAGATAAATAGGTATAGTTATGGAGATAAATAGATGATACCAAGCTGGATAAATAAATACATAGAGTAGATAGATGGATAGATAGAAGGTAGAGAAATGGATGGATGGATGGATGGATGGGTAAACAGATAGATAAATAGACATAGGGAGATAAATAGCTAAATACATAGATGGATAGACAGATGACATGGATGGATGTATGGACAGAGAAATGGATGGATGGGTATATAGGTAGATAAATATAGATAGGGAGATAGATAAATAGATGATAGCTAGATAAATACATAGAGTAGATAGATGGATAGATGACATAGGTAGATGGATGGATACATCGATGATAGAGAAAGGGATGGATGGATGGATAGATAGGTATATAAATAGATATAGATAGGGAAATAGATAGATAGATGATAGCTAGATAAATAAATAATAGAGTAGATAGATGAATAAACAGATGACCTGGGTGGGTGGATGGATACATAGATAGATACCTAGATAGAGAAGTGAATGAATCCCATCCAGTAGTTAATTTCCATGTCAAGTCAGTGCCGCAGAAAGAGAAACATAGCTGCTACTTCAAGGTCTTAGCCTGTGTTACTACGATGCTAATTTTTATCCTTCTCAATGTAGAAATGTACAACATCTAGTCAATGTAATCTCGCAATTTTCCTGGCTCAGAACCAAGTGTCTTTCCACCATCTCCTGGGCTGGTCTTAAAGAAACCCAGATCATAAACTGGAATATAAATGACTTTCATGTGGCTTCGCTTTCTTCTTTGACCTTCAGGTATCCTAAACCCATGCAAAAAGATGTTAAAACTCATTTCTACCAAAACTCCTGCTTTATTGAAAGCTCCTGCACCCTATTTCTAAAGGATAAGGGGAAGAAGCGGATGAAATGTTCCCAGCAACCTTCAAAATGGAAATGAATTCATCCAGTTCTCTTTCTTCATTTTCGGCAAGTCTTTGAAATTTTTATAGCCATAGAAGTTTTTATAAGTACCACAGCACAGTCAGAGACAGCATTGGATGTTTGAGAATTCAGGGCCTCCAAGGAGGCAGCATAAATTGTGGCGTGCCCTTTCTGTGGCTGGAGGAAGTCATAAAATCGTCCTGGATGATCAAGAGTGCTCAGGGTGCTACGCGAAGCACAGGACTTGCTTACAAAATATGCCTTCAGTATTAGGACACATGGCTCACAGTGAACTTATATACGCAGAATAGTTCCCCTGCAGAAGTGACACAAACCCTCACCAAGCAGTAGTCATGGCAGCTTTCTGCTTGGAAAATGGTGAGTGAAGTATCCGTATGCCAAGCAAAAAAGTGGATGCATTTCAGCAGTTTGTAAACTACCCATTGGATGCCAGGACAGAGCAGTAAACAGCAGCAATTTTTCTGTTATCTATGTATTGATCTAGTCTATCGTTTTTCTATTATCTATGTGTCTATCTAGTCTATTGTCTTTCTATTATCTATGTATGTATCAAGCCCATCTATCCGTTCATCCATCCATCATCTACCAATCCATCTATCCATCTTTCTATCTAGTCCATCCATCCATCCATGCATCCACCTATTATGTATCTGTTTATCCGTCCATCCATCCATCCATCCATCATCTATCAATCCATCTATCCATCTTTATCTATCTAGTCTATATCTAGTCCATCCATCCATCCATGCATCCATCCACCTATCATGTATGTGTTCATCCATCCATCATCTATCCATCTATCCATCCATCCATCTGTCTGTATCATCTACCCATCTGTGCCTCTCCATCCCAGACCCAGGGAGATGCCCAGCTAGGATGCACCTAGACCTTGTGTTTTTCACAAATTTGTTTCATGAATATGTGAAAATGTACAACGTTTATAGGATGATATTACTGGCTACTGAAAGTATCTGCCACCTGGGCCATATTGGCATTTATCGCCAGATGAGTATCTGTGGTGCGGCCGTGCTCTGCACTGTAGGGCATTGAGCAGCGTCCCTGGCCTCCACTCCAAGCTCATCCTCCACCCCAGAGTCAACATGATCAAAAATATCTCCTCACATCACCAAGCATCCTTCAGGGTAGTAAAATTGTGCCTGGTTGCAAACCACTGCCATAGATGATACATAGATTACACATACATAGATAGATACATACATAGATAGATACATAGATAGATGATAGTTAGACACACGCATACATGCACAGATAGAAACAGACACATTGATACATAGATAAATATATAGATACATAGAGATATATGCTACACACATAGATATATAAAGATAGACACATAGATACACAGACGCAGAGATAAGTGACAGATACATAGAGATAAATAGATAATAGATATACATACATAGATGCATAGGTAGAGATAGATAATAGATGATAAAGAAAAAAGAAAGAGAAATTGATGGACGAACGAGTAGATAGGCAGATATATAGATATAGATAGGGAGATACATAACTAGATGATAGCCAGCTAGATAAATAAATACATAGAGTAGATAGATGAATAGACAGAGGAGATAGGTAGATGGATGGATGGATAGATAGATGATAGCAAGATAGATAAGTGCATAGAGTAGATACATAGGTTGATAGATAAATGAGATAGGTAGAAGGATGGATAGATAGATGAATGGATAGTTTAGATACATAGATAGTAGATAGAAGGCAGAGATTCCCAAGCCTGCCTTCTCTATCATTGAGTGACAAGGGGCAGGAAGCCAGGCATCTCCGTCTTCCTGGGTCTGGGATGAAGAGGCAATCATGGGTAGATGATAGATAGATAGATGAATAGATAGATAGATATTTAAATGATAGATGGATTGATAGATGATGGATGGATGTGTAGGCAGATACATTATGGATGGATGGATGCACTAGATAGGTAGATAGATGATAGGTAGGTAGATACATAGATACAGATAGGCTAGATAGGTAGATGATAGGTAGGTAGGTAGGTAGATACATAGATAGGTAGGTAGATGATAGATGGGTGGATAGATAGACTAGATAGGTAGATACATAGATACAGATAGGCTAGATAGGTAGATAGATGATGGATGAATGGGTAGATAGACTAGATAGGTAGGTAGATACATAGATACAGGCGACATAGGTAGATAGATGATAGATAGGCTAGATAGGTACGTAGGTAGATACATAGATACAAATAGGCTAGATAAGTAGATGATAGGTAGGTAGGTAGGTAGCTAGATACATAGATAGGTAGGTAGATGATAGATGGGTGGATAGATAGACTAGATAGGTGGGTAGGTAGATACATACATAGATATATAGATAGGCTAGATAGGCAGATGGATGATAGATGGGTGGATAGATAGATAAGACTACATAGATAGGTAGATAGATACATAGATACATAAATGATAGACTAGATAGATACATAGATGATAGATGGATAGATGGATTGATAGGTGATGGATAGATACATGGTAGATGGATGATGCATGGAGTAGATAGATATGTAGATACATAAATGCATAGAGGAGATAGATAGGTTGATAGATAAATGAGATAGGTAGAAGGATGGATAGACAGATGAATGGATAGATAGATACATAGATAGTAGATAGAATCCATAGATGATGGATGGGTAGATTGATGAGAGAGAGAGTTTAAGAGAGGGAGAGCTATAGATTGATACAGAAAGAGATGGGAGAAAGGAAGGAATGAAGGAGGGGAAAAGGGAGAAGAGAGAAGGAGCAATGTGAGAAGGACAGTCACTCATGCTAACAGGCTTTTTCAGCCTCAGCACTGCGGATACGTGGGGCTGCATGACCCTCGGTGGTGGGGCCGCCCATCCTGTGCACTTAGGGTACAGCTCCACCCACCAGGGCCAGGAGCACCTGCCTCCTCCGCCTCCATCGTGACCACCTAAAACGTATGCAAACATTTCCAAATACACCTTTGGAGGGCACAATCTCTCCCTCTGAAGAGCCACAAAGCTACCACACGCACAGCACCGTGAGAAACATTTTAAAACTGCGCAAGATTTTAGAATTGCATAATTGGTGAACACATTAAAATTCCGAATGAGTTATCGCTGTCTTCCAGACCAAAACAAGAAAACAAAGAAAATGCCCGTGAGATCCACAGCAGCCTCCCCGCCAAGAACCGGTGCTTAAGCTTCAAAGGAGAGGTTCCTGCGTCTCCAAGTGTGGAGGGGTGGGAATCTGGGCACCTCCCAGGGCCTGGGATGCAGAAGCGTAGAGGGGAAGCAGGTGGGTGTGCATATCCCACCCCTGCACTTTGTGGCCCCCACACTGGCTGGAATCCGCCATCCCTCTCTACGAAGCAGTTCCCACATCTGCATAGAGCTGATACCATAACCTCCTCCTGGGAAAGGGATTTGGGCAAGGAGGAGTTCAGGGCTGGCCTTTGTCAACCACCCAGTGACAATGACATTCTTGTCCTCTCTCAAATGAATACTTTTTTTTTTAAGTTTTTACTTTTTTTAATTGTACTTTAACTTTCGGGGTACATGTGCAGATCGTGCAGGATTGTTGCGTAGGTACACACATGCCATGGTGGTTTGCTGTCTCCATCCCCCCGTCACCTACATCAGCCATTTCTCCCAGTGTTATCCCTCCCCAACCTCCCCTCCGCCTGCTTCCCCCGACAGACCCCAGTGTGTGATGCTTCCCTCCCTGTGTCCATGTGTTCTCATTGTTCAACACCCGCCTACGAATGAGAACATGTGGTGTTTGATTTTCTGTTCTTGTGTCAGTCTGCTGAGAATGACGGTTTCCAGTTTCATCTATGTCCCTGCAAACGACATGAACTCATCCTTTTTGATGGCTGCATAGTATTCCATGGTGTCCACGTGCCACATTTTCTTTATCCAGTCTATCATTTATAGGCATTTCGGTTGGTTCCAGGTCTTTGCTGTTGTTAACAGCGCCACAATGAACATACGTGTGCATGTGTCTTTATAATAGAACGATTTATAATCCTTTGGGTATATACCCAGTAATGGAATTTCTATGTCTGGGTCCTTAAGGAATCGCCACACTGTCTTCCACAATGGTTGAACTAATTTACACTCCCACCAACAGAGTAAAAGTGTTCTATTTCTCCACATCCTCTCCAGCATCTGTTGTCTCCAGCACTTTCAGCTGGATTCTGGAGCTCTGGACCAGTGTGTAAGAGTCACGTGCGGGGTGCTGGCTGCACCTGTACGTTCCCAGGTTTGGTGCACACCTCTGACAGCAAGGCATTGTAGACTGTTTCCTCATGCACGTCTGCAGGTGTGCACTCGTTATACGCACCCATTTTGAATGTCCCTGACGCTGCAGCACACGTAGAGAAACATTTTAAAGCTAGCACATGAAAATAAATAAACAGGCTGGGCGCTGAGGCTCATGCCTGTAATCCCAGCACTTTGGGAGGCTGAGGCGGGTGGATCAGGGAGTCAAGAGATCAGGAGCATCCTGGCCAACATGGTGGAACCCTGTCTCTACTGAAAATACAAAACTTAGCTGGGCATTGTAGCTCATGCCAGTAGTGCCAGCTACTTGGGAGGCTAAGGCAGGAGAATCACTTGAACCAAGGAGGTGGAGGTTCCATTGAGCAGAGGTCACACCCCTGCACTCCAGCCTGGGCAATAGAGTGAGACTCTGTCTCTAAATAAATAAATACAGCACTTCCAGTATTTAGTTCCAAACCCTAAGGATGACTTCATATGCTCTCTCCTCACTCTGAAGTAGGACGTTTTACATGTAGGAGTCTTTTTTTAGTTAAAAATATTAATTATCAAATATGCATAACATGAAATTTAGCAAGTTAAGTCTTTTTTTTTTTTTTGAGACAGAGTCTCACTTTGTCTCCAGGCTGGAGTACAGTGGTGTGATGTCAGCTCACTGCAACCTCCCCATCCTGGGTTCAAGCCATTCTCCCACCTCAGCCTCCCAAATAGCTGGGACTACAGGCACCCGCCACCATGACCCACTAATTTTTGTATTTTTAAGTAGAGATGGGGTTTCACCATGTTGGCCAAGCTGGTCTCGAACTCCTGACCTCAGGTGATCCTCCTGCCTCAGCCTCCCTAAGTGCTGGGATGACAGGCACATTTTAACTCTTTGTGAGTGAACAGTTCAGTGGCGTTGAGTACATTCACTTCGCTGTGCAGCTGTCTCCAGCATGCATCTCTAGAAATTTCTCGGCTTCCCAAGTGGAAACTCTGTCCTCATTAAACTTTCACTCCTATACCACTTTGTAGCCCTCAAAAACATGTCTTCCTTCCTTCCTTCCCTTTCTCTTTCTCTTTTTTCTTTCTTTTCTTTCCTTCTCTTTCTTTCTTTCTCTTTCTTTTCCTTTCTTTCTTTTTCTTTCTTTCTTTCTTTTTCTTTCTTTGTTTCTTTCTCCTCCCCTCTCCTGCCCTCCCCTCCCCTCCCCTCTTTTTTCAGAGCTAGTCTTACTCTGTTGCCCAGGCTAGAGTGCAGTGGTGCAATCTCAGCTCACTGCAACCTCCACCTCCCAGGTTGAAACCATCCTCCCACCTCAGCCTCCCCAGTAGCTGTGATTCCAGGCACATGTCACCACGCCCAACTAATTTTTGTATTTTTTTTTCAGTAGAGAGGGTTTTACCATGTTGGCCAGGCTGGTCTCAAACTCCTGACCTCAGGTGATCCATGCACCTAGGCCTCCAAAAGTGCTGGGATTGCAGACGTGAGCCGCAGCACCCGACCTTAAGGGAGGGAAGTGGCTTGGATGGACGGGAGGCAATCTGGTAACAGAAGCTACCAAAGTATGTTACCGTATTTTAAAGACATTCAAAGATGCTGCTCTGCTGGCTTTGGAGATGGGAGAAGTGTCTAGGAAAGCAGAAATTTAGAGAATGCATTCTGTAAAAGAAACCAGCCATGCCGACACCCGGATTTCACCCCGGGGACACGCATTTCGGAGTTGTGACCTCTACGACTGCAAGATCATCTGTTGGTGTTGCTCTGAGTTACCGAAAGCAACTTAGTGCTGTGGGCATTCGTCATAGCAGGCAGTGCACCTGCACGTAACTCCCACGTTCCACCCTGTCCAGCTGGCTGTAATGCGTGTTTAAGAGTTTCTGGCCGGGCGCGATGGCTCACACCTGTAATCCCAGCACTTTGGGAGGCCGAGGCGGGTGGATCATGAGCCCAGGAGTTCGAGACCAGCCTGGGCAACATGGCAAAAGCCCGTCTCTACTAAAAATACAAAAATTAGCCGGGTGTGGTGGCGGGTGCGTGTAATTCCAGCTACTCAGGAGGCTGAGGCAGGAGAATTGCTTGAACCCGGGAGGCGGAGGCTGCAGTGAGCCGAGATCATGCCATTGCATTCCAGCCTGGCCAACACAGCCAGACTCCATGTCAAAAAGACAAAGAACAGAAGAGCTTCTGTTCCCTAGAAACGGTGTCTTGCTCTATTGCCCAGGCTGGTCTCAAACTCTAAGGCTCAAGCCGTCCTCCAAATCGGTTCATCCCATTTAGAAGAAACTGCCTCACACGCTGGACGTTTCTTACTATGGCGTGAATTGCTGCGTTCCCTCCCTTGCTGCCCCGAGCATTCCTCTCCCCTCTCCTTCCCCGTTTCTCCCTCTTCCCCTCTCCGCCTCCTTGTTGGAAACCCTCCTTCTTTCCCCCTCCTCTCCTTCTTGGACTGCTGTTTCAAATTCCTACCAATTTAATATCAGCTACACCACAGCCTGTGTCAGTCCCTCGGAAACTAATTTAGTGACTTTCACACGGAGACAGCATTGCTGAGTTCAAAGTACCGGACGCGGGGGTGGAGCCTCTGTCCAAGGACACAGACAGGGACACCGGGAGCCTGCAGTCAGAGCCGTGCCCCACCTGCGTTGGGTGCAACCCACGTCAGTCACTGATGCCCCAACCTGCCTCCCAAGCGGAGGTTTCAGCGCTGTCCTTTGAAAATTCTGCAAGTCACTGTCGATCTCAGCGTCTGTCAATCTGAATGATAAGCTAGAAAGAAAGAAAAAAAAAAAAAAAGAAGGCAAAGGAAAAAGAAGCACTCAAGCCTGTTATCCCATCACTCTGGGAGGCCGAGGCATGTGGGTCACAAGCTCAGGACTTCGAGACCAGCCTGGCCAACGTGCTTAAACCCCATCTCTACTAAAAATACAAAACTTAGGCGTGATGGCACACCTGTAACCCCAGCTTCTCGTGAGGCTGAGGCAGGAGCATCGCTTGAACCCGGGAGGCGGAGGTTGCAGTCAGCCGAGATCACGCTAGTGCACTGCAGCCTAGATGACAGAGCGAGACTCTATTTCAGAAAATATAAATTAAATAAAACCTTACAATTCAGTTGCAGTAGGTCCAGGTCAACGTGTGCACCTGTGAATCCGCAATCTCCCACTTTGCTACCTAATTCTCTGCATAGCACCTCATTTATAAGGGGAACCCGGGTGGAGTGCAGGGGCTTAAACTATCACATTCTCCCTTTCCTTCCCCAAAGCCCAGGAGAGGAGACTTCTTACATCCTGAAGGCATCCACACAGTACATTCTCTGAGCTGCTTCTATATTTGATTGAAGCATTTCTTGCAGATTTATTGCCAATTAATCTCAATGTCCTTCATCAAAAAAGGCAACTATCAGTATTGCCATCTTCATTGACACTTCATAATAGATGTAATTGGTTGTAACATATGCCATTCTGAGAAGGCATCATTTTTATTCAGATTTGCATTTTTAAAAATTTTCTTATTGTTATACTTAAAGTTTTGGGGTCCATGTGCAGAGTGTGCATGTTTGTTACATATGAATGCATGTGCCATGATGGTTTGCTGCACCCATCAACCCATCATCTACATTAGGTATTTCTCCTAATGTTATACCTCCCCTATCCTCCCACCCCCAAAAGGCCCTGGTGTGTGATGTTCCCCTCCCTGTGTCCATGTGTTCTCATTGTTCAGCTCCCACTTATGAGTGAGAATATGTGGTGTTTTGTTTTCTGTTCTTGTGTTAGTTTGGTGAGATAATGGTTTCCAGTTTCATCTACATTCCTGCAAAGACATGAACTTATCCTTTTTTATGGCTGCATAGTATTCCATGGTGTATATGTGCCACATTTTCTTTATCCAGTCTATCATTGATGGACATTTGAGTTCGTTCCAAGTCTTTGCTATTGTGAATACTGCTGCAATAAACATACATGGGCATGTGTTTTTATAGTAGGATGAGTTATACTTCTTTGGTTATATACCCACTAATGAGATTGCTGGGTCAAATGGTGTGTCTGGTTCTAGATCCTTGAGGAATTACCACACTGTCTTCCACAATGGTTGAACTAAATTACACTCCTACCAACAGTATAAAAGCATTCCTATTTCTTCACATCCTCTCCAGCATCTGTTGTTTCCTGACTTTTTAATGGTTGCCATTCTAACTGGTGTGACATGGTAATTGTGATGTTAGAGTGTTGATCTTAGATCTTTCCTGCTTTCTTGTGTGGGCATTTAGTGCATAAATTTCTCTCTAGACACTGCTTTAATGTGTCCCAGAGATTCTGGTATGTTGTGTCTTTGTTCTCATTGTTTTCAAAGAAATTTTTATTTCTGCCTTAATTTTGTTATTTACCCAGCAGTGATTCAGAAGTAGGTTGTTCAGTTTCCATGTAGTTGTGTGGTTTTGAGTGACTTTCTTAATCCTGAGTTCTAATTTGATTTCACTGTAGTCTGAGAGACTGTTTGTTATGATTTCCATTCTTTTGCATTTGCTGAGGAGTGTTTTACTTACAATTATGTGGCCAGTTTTAGAATAAGTGCGATATGGTGCTGAGAAGAATGTCTATTCTGTTGATTTGGGGTGGAGAGTTCTGTAGATGTCTGTTAGATCCTCTTTGTCCATAGCTTAGTTTAAGTCCTGAATATCCTTGTTAATTTTCTGTCTCGTTGATCTGTCTAATATTGAGAGTAGGGTGTTGAATTCTTCCACTATTATCCTATGGGAGTCTAAGTCTCTTTGTAGGTGTCAAAGAACTTGCTTTATGAATCTGTGTGCCCCTGAGTACCACATCACACTTATTCTAAAATTGACCACCTAATTGGAAGTAAAACGCCCCTGAGCAAATACAAAAGAATGGAAATCATAAGAAACAGTCTCTCAGACCACAGTGCAATCAAATTAGAAGTCAGGATTAAGAAACTCACTCAGAACTGTACAACTACATGAAAACTGAACTACCTGCTCCTGATTGACTACTGGGTAAATAATGAAATTAAGGCAGAAATAAATACATTATTTGAAACCAATGAGAACAAAGACACAATGTACCAGAATCTCTGGGACACTGCTCAGGCAGTGTTTAGAGGGAAATTTGTAGCACTAATCGCCCACATGAGAAAGTGGGAAAGATCTAAAATCAACACTCTAATATCACAATTAGAAGAACTAGAGAAATAAGAGCACACAAATTCAAAAGATAGCAGAAGATAAGAAATAAGGAAGATCAGGGCAGAACTGAAGGAGATAGAGACATAAAAAAATGCTTCAAAAAAATCAATGAATCCAGGAGCTAGTTTTTTGAAAAGAATAACAAAATATATAGACCAGTTGCCAGACTAATAAGGAATAAAATGGAGAAGAATCAAATAGATACAAAAAAAAATGATAAAAGGGATATTACCACTGACCCCACAGAAATACAGACTACCATCAGAGAATACTATAAATGCCTCCATGCAAATAAACTAGAAAATCTAGAAAATGGATAAATTCCTGGATGCATACACCCCCTCCCCAAGACTAAACCAGGAAGAAGTCAAATCCCTGAATAATAGACCAACAAGAAGTTCTGAAATTGAGATAGTAATTAATAGCCTACCAACCAACCAAAAAAAAAAAAAAAAAAAAAACCCAGGACCAGACGGATTCACAGCCAAGGTCTACCAGAGGTACAAAAAGGAGCTGGTACCATTCTTTCTGAAACTATTCCAAAGAACAGAAATAGAAGGAATCCTGCCTAACTCATTTTATGAGACTAGCATCATCCTGATAACAAAACCTGGCAGAGACACAACAAAAAAAAGAAAATTTCAGGCCAATATCCCTGATGAATATCGATGAAAAATTCTCAATAAACAAACCAAATCCAGCAGCACATTAAAAAGCTTATCCACCACGATTAAGTTGGCTTCATTCCTGGGATGTAAGGCTGGTTCAACATATGCAAATCAATAAACATAATCCATGACATAAACAGAAGCAATGAGAAAAACCACATGATTATCTCAACAGATGCAGAATAGGCCTTCGATAAAATTCAACACTGCTTCATGGTAAAAACAATAAACTCGGTATTGATGTAACTTATCTCAAAATAATAAGAGCTATTTATGACAAACCCACAGCCAATATCATACTGAATGGGCGAAAGCTGGAAGCATTCCCGTTGAAAGCTAGTACAAGACAAGGATGCCCTCTCTCACCACTCCTATTCAACATAGTATTGAACGTTCTGTCCAGGGCAATCAGGCAAGAGAAAGAAATAAAGTGAATTCAAATAGCAAGAGAGGAAGTCAGATTATCTCTGTTTGCAGATGACATGATTGTATATTTAGGAAATTCCATCATCTCTGCCCAAAAACTCCTTAAGCTGATAAGCAACTTCAGCAAATTCTGAGGATACAAAATCAATGTGCAAAAATCATCAGCTTTCCTATACACCAATAATAGACAAACAGAGAGCCAAATCATAAGCTAACTCCCACTCACAATTGCTACCAAGAGAATTAAAAAACCTAGCAATACAACATATAAGGGATGTGAAGGATCTTTTCAGGGAGATGTACAAACCACTGCTCAAGGAAATAAGAGAGGACTCTAACAAATGGAAAAAATTTCCATGCTCGTGTATAGGAAGAATCAATATGAAAATGGCCATAGTGCTCAAAGTAATTTATAGATTCAATGCTATTTCCATCAAGCTACCAGTGTCTTTCTTCATAGAATTAGAAAAAACTACCTTAAATTTTATACGGAACCAAAAAAGAGCCTGTATAGCCAAGACAATCCTAAGCAAAAAAGAACAAAGCTGGAGGCATCATGCTACCTGACTTCAAACTATACTGCAAGGCTACAGTAATGGAAACAGCATGGGATTTGTACCAAAACAGATATATAGAGCAATCGAACAGAACAGAGGCCTCAGAAATAATACCCCACATCTACAGCCATCTGATCTTCAACAAACCTGACAAAAACAAGCAGTGGGGAAAGGATTCCCTATTTAATAAATGGTGTTGGGAAAACTGAATAGCCATATGCAGAAAACTGAAACTAGACCCCTTCCTTAGACTTTATACAAAATTAACATGGATTAAAGATTTAAATGTAAGACCTAAAACCATAAAAACCTAAAAGAAAACCTAGGCAATACCATTCAGGACATAGGCATGGGGAAATACTTCATGATTAAAATACCAAAAGCAATTGCAACAAAAGCCAAAATTGACAAATGAGATTTAGTTAAACTAAAGAGCTTACACACAGCAAAAGAAACTATCATCAGAGTGAACAGGCAACCAACAGTATGGGAGAAATCTTTGCAATCTCTCTATCTGACAAAGGGCTAATATCCAGAATCTACAAGGAACTTAAACAAATTTACAAGAAAATAGACAACTTCATCAAAAAGTGGGCAAAGGATATGCACACTTTTCAAAAAAAAGACATTTATGTAGCCAACAAACATATGAAGAAAAGCTCAACATCACTAGTCATTAGAGAAATGCAAATCAAAACCATAAGGAGATATCATCTCATGCCAGTTAGAATGGTGATCATTAAAAATTCAGGAAACAACAGATGCTGGAGAGGATGTGAAGAAATAGGAATGCTTTTGGTAAATTAAGTTCAACCATTGTGGAAGACAGTGTGGCGATTCCTCAAGGATCTAGAACCACAAATACCATTTGACCCAGCAATCCCTTTACTGGGTATATTCACAAAGGATTATAAATCATTCTGCTGTAAAGACACATGCACATGTATGTTTATTCCAGCACTCTTCACATTAGCAAAGACTTGGAACTAACCCAAATGACCATCAGTGATAGACTGAATAAAGAAAATATGGCACATATACAACATGGAATACTATGCAGCCATAAAAAGAATTAGTTCATGTCCTTTACAGGGACATGGGTGGAGCTGGAAACCATCATTTTCAGCACACTGACACAGGAACAGAAAACCAAACACCGCATGTTCTCACTCATAAGTCGAAGTTGAACAGTGAGGACATATGGACAGGGGAGGGAATAGGAACATCACACACTGGGGCCTGTTGTGGGGGTGGGCAACAAGAGGGATAGCATTAGGAGAAATACATAATGGAGATGATGGGTTGATGGGTGCAGCAAACTACCATGGCACATGTGTATGTATATAACAAACCTGCATGTTCTGCATTTGTATTCCAGAACTTAAAGTATAATAAAAGTAAAAAATAAACCCTAGTCTGCCACTTTTTCTCACAATAATGTTAATAATATACAACAAATATCTTAGTTTTTGTGTTTAAGCAGCACAGCCTGAGGCAAGTATAGAGGTAAGGATTTGATGTATTTAGAAGATGCAATTCAAGAGAAATGAAGGGAAGCAAGGAAAGATGAAAAAGAATGGACTGCATTGCATTACTGTGCTGGCAGCTGCTCCCCAGTCTACTGCAGAGGCATAGAAAGTCCCTCAACAGACCTGTGGTATGCAGGATTTCACCGAAGGTTATAGAACAGTAGTTAACAGAAGGGAAAAATGAGGAGGGATTTATTTGCTTTACTGTCTCTCATGTGAAGTTTCCTATTGTTCCATGCTCATAGGGACAAACTTCCCTTCACTTTGGAGGCTGCATAGTCCACTCACAGGGAGGCTACTTGTGAAGCCAGATAACACACAGATAAATGCTGAATTTCTTGGAGTCTGGAAGCAAAGGAGGCATTTGCCAGCGCTGAGATGCTAATCCATGGGGAGAAAGGAGATAGTCAACAGCACCTGAGAAAGTAAGAAAACCCAAAAGAATTTTATTTTATATGTTTGATTGCAGTACATACAAAGAGTTTAGCTTATAAACTTGTGAATGATTACCTAATATTAGCAAATCTTTCAGAGTAAATCATTTCAGGAACAAATTAGAATAAATTAATGCGTCTGCATCCCTTGAAACAAAAAAAGAATTTGGAAAAACTTGATAGCCTTTCTGCATTTTAAAACAAAAGTTCACATAAAGAAAAATAGAAAGTATATAAATATTCTGTGAGACTCCTACAAACCAATAGTAATTAGCCTAATAAATATTAACAGTGTAAAGCAAGCTATAAAAATTAAATTGTTTTTGAAGTTATATCTAACTTAATAATACAAGAAAATGAAGTAATATAAATCAGATATAAAGATTATTTTTAATTTTCTGTATTGTTACATACCTAGAAAAATCTCTTAGAAATATTTTTAAGTTTTATCCCTATGTTTACAGGGAGAAAATCTACTAAGTATATTTAAAATTTATAAGACATTTATATATTATAGCAGAATACATAATAAATATGTACAGACCAATAACTTTCCTCTATGGTAGTAATAATCAGTTAGCAATAAAAAAGAAAACATAAGATTTAGACTACTACATTAAGGGCTAACAGTTTATATAGAGTAAGATTCTGTTCAGTATGTTCAAGGCACAGTGACAAAAGTAACTATAGTAAAAAAGAATAACATTTTTCACCAATCCTGCTGAGATAAAAAATTTTTGCATTTATTTAGATTTTGTTTACAATGTTACGCCTAAACAACTTCTTTATGAGAACAAATGTATATATTGAAACTTTTTGGATTCTTTTTTATAGAATTAAGTATATTAACATCATTTTAAACAGCTGATCACAGGTATAGTGCTTTTTGTCGACCTATATACTAAAACATGAATACTGCAAAGCAATCCTAGGGTAGGATGAGGGAATGGAAGTAGAGAATGCTTTCATTGCTCTCTGTGAAAAATGAGTCTTCAACATGATATGTTTTGCTAATTTTTAAAATTTATAGGCCAGAAGAACAGCTTAGATATTTTCATAATATTTGTTATTGACTAAGTAGGTATTGAAACAGGAAAGTAGCCATAATTACCAATTAATTGATAAAGCATATAAATTAATACTGCTGAAAATCGACTCTTACTTTTTTTTTGTAACTCATTAGTAGCTTAAATTTAGAACTTGAAAAAAGGTTTAAAACACAGAATAGAATTTTATAAATGTAAAAACTTCACATCTTTTTAAAGCTATTTTTGCTATTATTTTAATTTTACCTCACCTGTGATGTAGATCATGAGTCATTACCATTAAAGCTACTTCAAATATGAGAAAACTAAAGCACCAATAATTATAGGCTGTGCATACTCAATGTCCGATTCCTTTGTCTAATTCAGTTGAAGAGTCCGTCTAATTCAGTTGAAGAGTCCCTCCCTCGTCATCATCATCATTATCACTGTGTATAGTGGTTAAGAGCACATGAGCTCTGACAAGGAGGACCTAGGTTCAGATTCCTGCTCCTTTTCTTCTTAGCTGTATGACCTGGAACAAGCTGCTTAACTTCTCTGAGTTTCAGTTTCCTTATGCAGAGGCTTAAAAAGCACTTACTAAATGTATACCTTCTTTTCTATTTAGACAGAGTATACGTCTGTCATCCAGGCTGGAGTGCAGTGATAGTGGGAAAATCATGGCTCATTGCAGCCACAATCTTCTGGGCTCAAGCAATTCTTCCACCTCAGCTTCCCGAATACCTGGGACTACAGGCATGTGCCACCATGTCTAGCTAATTTTTTCTAGTTTTTGTAAAGATGGGGTTTCACTATGTTGTCCAGGCTGGTCTTGATCTCCTGGGCTCAAACAGTTCACCTATCTCAGCCTCCAAGTGCTGGGGTTATAGGTGGAAGCCACCACACCCAGCCTCTCTCTTTCTTTCTTTCTTTCTTTCTTTCTTTCTTTCTTTCTTTCTTTCTTTCTTTCTTTCTTTCTTTTTTTAAAATAATTTATTTATTTTACTTTAGATGCATACTATATCTGGCATTTCTCCCATGTTATCCCTCCCCACCCTCCCCGCCCTCCCCTATCCCCCCACAACTGTCCCCTGTGTGTGATGCTCCTCTCCCTTAGTCCACATGTTCTCATTGTTCAACACCCACCTATGAGTGAGAACATACGGTGCTTGGCTTTCTGTTCTTGGGTCAGTTTGCTGAGAATGATGGTTTCCAGATTCATCCAAGTCCTTACAAAGGACATGAACTCATCGTTTTTTATGGCTGCATAGTATTCCATGGTGTATATGTACCACATTTTCTTTGTCCAGTCTATCATTGATGGGCAATTGTGTTGGTTCCAGGTCTTTGCTATTGTACACAGGGCTGCAATGAACATACGTGTGCATGTGTCTTTGTAGTAGACAATTTATAGTTCTTTGGGTATATACCCAATAGTGGGATTACTGGGTCAAATGGCATTTCTATTTCTAGATCCTTGAGGAATCACCACACTGTCTTCCACAATGGTTGAACTAATTTACACTCCCACCAACTGTGTAAGAGTCTTCCTGTTTCTCCACATCCTCTCCAGCATCTGTTGTCTACAGATTTTTTAATGATCGCCATTCTAATTGGTGTGACATGATATCTCAGTGTGGTTTTGATTTGCATTTCTCTAATGACCAGTGATGATGAGCATTTTTTCATATGTTTGTTGGCCTCATATTCTCTTCTTAAACAGATCTGTTCCAATACAGAAAATGTTAGGAAAAACAGCTGTAGAGGAGATGGAGAACTAGATCTAATTTTTGCCTGTCCTGGTTCCATTTCTAGTCATTTTATTTAATGATGTTACATAAATAGAGAAAAAACATACTAGAAAATGCCAGTTGTATCTAGAAACATGTTAGTTCAGCAGCAGAAAGCAATGAATAAGGAAGAGGCACATTCTATACACTAAAGGTCAGGATAATGACATTTGCTCCCATACAGAGCAGAAGCATTCCCAAGAGCTTTGTGACTACTTAACAAACAGACTGCATTTAAAAAACACTAAACAAACAAACTTATAGAGGCAGAAGAGTAGAGTTGTTCAGAGAATGTACATCAGGGCAAAATGTGAGTTCCAGATGTGAATTCCAGATCTGCTACTGACTAGCTCTGAGAACTTGAGCAGAGAATTTAAGCTGAGTCTTCATGGCCTCTTCTGTAAAAAGAATTAATATTGTAACTACCTCAGAGAGTTGTAGTAAAAATTAAATGAGTCATTATGTATAAAGAACTTATGAATAACTGGAAATGACTAGGTAGGTACCTGCTAATACAATATGCTTTATTTTCTTCTATTATACATACTCTTCGATTCCAACTGAAAAACTAGGGTGTCATTTAAAGCATACAACTGTATTCCTCTCACTTTTGTAAAAAAGTTAGTATATAAAGTAGTGTTAATATTATTTAATGACAAGTAGTAAGAAATCTAATTTGATCTTTAAATGGGGTATTAAACATACTAATTGCATGGTGTTCTTGATTAATAATAAAATTAGCACTTCTGAAATGAGGAATAAAAATAAAATAACCCTTCAAAATGAAAAATAATCTATATTCTTTTAATAATATAGGTATAGATGATAAACATATATTATTTTTGAAATGTGTGCTTATAAATGACTATTTTTATTAAACAGTTTTTACTCAAATAAATAGAACAGAGAAAGTCAAGTTTCCATTATTTTAATTACAGATGTGTTTTTGAAAAGTTAGGTACAAACAATATTTGAAAATTTAAGAGTGTTAACTATCCCTTTTGTGAAGTGACAAATTCTTATTGTAATGTGAATTACCTTGCAAATTTGATTTGTATATCTATGTGTTTAGAATTTAAAGTAAAATCAAAATATACTTACAAAAATTGACGTTAATGTACAGTAGCGCTTTCAGTTTCTGATGCATTAGCATCTCTAGATGATTAGGAGACTCAATGTTTATTTTCTTTGTGGTCATTAAAGCCTTTGGATATGCTATATGAGAAATAGACGCCCTCCCAGGCCATGGCCAAGATTAAGGTCAAGTTATTGCATGGGACTACACAACGTGGTCTGTGGAATTTGAACTAAAGAAATTCTACCCTCTTTTAAGTAGCCTAGAGACAAGCTGTCAATAGTTCCCTAGGGAGATGATCCCGTTGCATTGAAGTGAATGCAAATGAAGTATTCAAACTCTGTCTCAGTTTTAACCTTACCTACAGTTTGGTTTTTCAATTTTGCGCTCAGTTTTTGTCTTACTTCTTCTCCTATCTAAATCTACAGAATTCTGTGTTTAATAATGCTTCCTCAGGTGATTTCAGCCTCTTTATTTCCTCAATTCCTCACTATCTCCCTGTTTATTTCAGTAAGATCAGTTTCTACTCACCACCCTGCTAAACCTGGCTGCTATAGTTTCTCCAGCCATCCTGTCAGTTTTATGGTTTCTTTGCACCTAAGGTATGTAATGCTACACTGTTCACAGTGATTACCAGGCAATGACATGTCGTTAGCCCCCAGGGGAATTCCTGAGTTCACAAAAACCCTCATTCAAGAAGGTCATCCTCAAGACATCTGTCTTCCTTTCTGACCTGCTGCCGAAAAGCAACAGCTGTTCAGCCATACTTAGCTCATATTGAATCCATTGTCTACTACAATCATTACATTCCAAGAAATCCCATGCTTCTTACAGGGTGCTATAATTGTTCCAAGATACCAGCCTCACCAGCTGGATCTATTTGTGGGCAGAATAATTCCCCCTGAGGAGTGGCTGTTCCCCCACAGTCCTGCTCCCAGGAATGCTATCACCTGGAGAGACTATGCACCATCAATAAGGGAGCACTTCACTCTATGACATCCCAGGTCACCCTTGACCATAGTGCCCATAACAGTTCATGCTGTCCTTCCAGTAGCTCTTCATTCGCAGGGCCCAAAGGAATAAATCCCCAAAGCCACGCTTTATGCACAGTGCCAACCACAGCTCCATTCTTATCATTCATTGTTTAAGGCAAATAGATATCTTAGCTTATTAATATGCCTACTTACTGTACCTCATGCTACTTGAGCTCACAATCTGCCTGCCTGAGTAGCAGCCCCTTCCTCCCCACCATCCCCCCGTTTGCCTCCGTCTAGTCACCCTTCAAAATCAAACTCAAGTCTCACAGCCTTCACAGACACGGCCTCCAGCTGACCCAGACCTGTGAGATTTAGCCCATTTAGCTCTCATTTTCTTTCAGGACTTTCTTTTTCTACCACTGATTAGACCATTATCACATTATTTTTTCTATAGAAGTCCAATATTTTAGAGTTGGAAGGGACTTTACATAATAATTCATCTGTTTACTCTTTCATGCAAGTGATTAACTACGGCCCTGAGAATTGGAGTGACTTTCGCAAGGGCCCAGGCTCCCTTCTTCTGAACCTCCTCTGAAAAGATTTGAAACTCTGCTCTTCTAGGGCTAGGGTTTTGATGCTGAAGAGTATGGCATTGGCCTGCAACTTTAAAGTGCAGAGAAAATGGAACCCAAGTCTGATTCCTGGTTAAAGGAAGGCTCAGGAAGACCAAAAGTTTCAATTCCAAGGGAGGAGGCCAAGACCAACAATCAGCCACCAAAGAAAGTTCTAACCACTAACCATAGGAAGCAACCCCATTTGAGTGGCTAGTTTTAGAAGCTGAGCCAAGCAGAATTCACTGTAGCAGTGATATCCAAGGGCATTAGAAACCTTGGATACTATTTAAAAATACAGTAATTAGAAAATAAGACCTTAAAGGAGAAGCTACCTGGAAATGCACACCAGTTCATATGCAAGGCTGTGGCAGTGTATAAAAATATACATTTATATGTTTGTGCATGTATATATACACATGATGATAATATATATGTATATGAATATACATAAATACATGTTTATGTAAATATACATATACAGTAAATATATACACACGACAGCAAATATATGTATATGAATATGTATTGAATATATGTATATGAATATGAATATATGTATATATGTATATACATATACATATATTTACTGTCATGTGTATATATACATGCACAAACATATATATGCACATATATGCATATACACGCTGCCTTATACATATAACTGTATATCTGTGTATGTGTATATATATGCATTTGTATGTCTTAATCCTGTACTTTATTGTGAGTTTCTTGAGAGTCATGACTATTTTCACCAAGTTAGTATATGGAGTACCTGGCAGTGCCCCATTCACAGTAGGTACACAATAAAAGTTGGTTGTCTATGATGGTGAGTTTTATCTGGTTCTTATGAAACTTTTTCAAGTAGCTGTGTAAGTCTTCAAGTCACAGGATGAGGGCCTTCATGACTTGCTAACTTTCCTAACTCCCCTGAGACGCCTTTCTACCTCCAAGTTTTGTTTTGCCACACTCCTATCCCATAGTTGCTGTTTGGATGCCACAAGCAAGAAAAAAGTATATAGGAAAAAATTATCTGATTCTATAATGTTCATATCCCACCACTCCCTGACATGTAAGAAGTTAGTCAGGCCAGTGACTGCCCAAACATCCAGCTATCTCTGTGGCCTTTGGAAACACCGACTGGTGTGGAAGTCTGCTGCCAAGGGAACCAGCACAGTCCTCTTAGTTGACTTTCCGGGATAGCCCCTTGTTGGATTTAACCTAACTAGTGCAAGCAAGTTAGCTGTAGTTTAAAATTTTTAAGGGCCATTTGTAATTACCATACCAGAGCTATTCAGAAAGAATGATGTAACTTTCAGAGCAGGGCTGTCTGAAGTCATCTTCACCACCTCTCTCACTCCCAGGAGCCCCCATCCTTTTCTCTATCTCCTTGCAGTGCAGCTGGTGGTCTTTCTGAGCACACACTCTTGACCCTGCCTGGGCAGAGCTGCCCTGATGGCATTTTCAGCTCAGACTCATTTTTTTTCTGCCAGACCTAGTCTCCTCCCGGGCTAAAATCCAATGACAAAAAAATGCTTTCAATTAAGTGGGAAACAAGCTCTCTATTGCTCAGAAAGAACAGCAAGACCAGACCTGTCCTGAGACCAGGTAAACTTTAGTATGAAGGAAGAAGTGAAATGTTAGCACTCACACCTCTTTTAGAAAATACGCCTAAGAAGACGTTTCTATTTTGAATAACAGTGGGGTGCAAATGGATCCTTACGGAAATTTGATAACCATGAGAAAGGATTTCCCCTGAGCCTCTGACTCCTGACATTCTGGTCTCCCTCTCAGACCCCAGGAAGTGGTCTTACTCCAGCCAGTTACTGCATATCCATGAGGCTGGGGGAATATGGCTAATGAAGGTCCTTTGTGAATTCTCATGCCTCATTTTAGTCATTAATATCACCCTTTTCCCCCACCACACCTCTGGAGCTGCTAAATGGCTAGCTTGGAGTTTCACTTTCCAGCCCACCCTCCACTGAGGCGCTAACTGAGCTGGGAATAAAGCTCTCAACTCATGTCCAAGGACCACAGTAAATTAAGAAACAGAAACCCTGAAAGATTCTTGAGAGTAAAAAGATTCCCAACTCCCTGGAAAAGCCTATGGTAACAGAAGGAAGATGAAGATGTGCCTGCCAAAAGTGGATCACCTTGTGTGAAGATTTGAGTGCAGGTCTTTAATCAAGGCTTTATGTATCCTAGGAGTCCCCACCAGTTTGCTCATTAGCGGAAGTACCCTTTCTCTACTCCCCAGATTATAGTTAAATTCGTTCGTTGGGTATAACTAATGCTGATGGAAGAAGGGGAGAAGAGGTATTTATTTATTTCTATAAATCAGAGCCAGGGAGAAAGCCTGAGCAGAAGAGTCTGAGCTGAGACCAATGGGGAAATGGCATCCCATTATGTATCCTCAGGGTTGGTGTTTGCCAGGTTGGTGTTCAACAGACTCTGCCTCTAGAGCTCTCTGTTCACTTTTGACGTCAGTGCATGAAGTGCTCAAAAACAAATCAACAGATCCCTTGCATATGTGTTAGATTTTCAGCGTCCTCAGCTAGTACCACAGTTGGCGATCTTCATGTTATCAGTTCTATACCCGCTCTCCCAACTCTCTTAATAATAGATACTTTTCACAAGCAAAAATGAACTTAGCACTAGTGGTTAGAAAGATGTTTGCTTTTTTCACAGCTGCCATTTCCTAAGCAGAAGAGCTAACTTTGTAGGGGCTAAATGATGTCATATTAGTCACGACATCATTTTTCAAGGGCCAACAAAACCCTCCCTCCACCTGCAAAAATAAAATCGATAGAGTTCTCTATACATTTTTATATTGTGTGTTAGGAAAAAGAATTCACCACCCAAACTCTTGACTGAATATCAATTTATTCAGTGGTTGAAAAATGATGCTATGACTAAAGGATGCTCATTCTCTCTCCCATAAGAGACTGCAATTTAAAGAAAAAGGAGATCTATAAAGACATACATTTCTCATGCACCTCCCCAAAGAGCAATGCCATAATTAAGTGAAATGCTGTAAATAATACTTAAAATCCCTTCCAGTCTTGCTCACAGTTTTAAAACCTTCAAAATAATTCCCTCAAAATTTGAAACAGCTCCAAAATGTTTATGTCATCCATCTTTTCCATGTTATTTAACTATCTGAGGACAAGAATGATGTATTTTCCTTGTTTTATATACTGCCTTTTATGTCAGCTATGAACGGATAATCATTTTAAGAGCATTGGCAATAATCCTGCAATTCTGTTGATGTTAAATATTCCTTATAGTTACAATGAAGGTATCATTTATTAAAATATGGTAAGGGAGAAGATTTTCTCAGGATCCACACTTTTCCAGTTGTAAGTTAAGCAGGAACCAGGCTATTCCAAGGGCAGGTAATATAATTAGGTGCAGTCTGGTTATCTTACTCTGGAAAATTGGCTAGATGTGCTAAGCTTAGTTTTGGCAATCTTAAGAAAAATATTGGAACAGAATCTCAAAGTATTGATAAGTGGAAGCTTTTCATTGTGTTTATGTAGACAAGGGTGGGCAAAGAACTTTGAAATTCCAAACTGCTGGTATGATAACTCAGTTAGAAGGAATAGTTTAGGCATATTTTAGGCAGCCTGTGGTCGCTCTGGTTAAAAGCCTACAACCGAACCACCATGATTTTACCAAATTCACAATAGATTTTCAAGGTTGATTTCTTTTGGAAATACACAAAGCCTTCTACCTAGACATTTTAATTCACTAATTCAATTAAGAACAAATTAAAATGTGTAGTTCCATGGTAAACCAAATCCATATTTAAACCAGTTTGTAGGTCTTTTCACAGAATAATTTTTGGAAAATAAATTAGTGTTTCTTTGGTTTTTCTGTATGCATATTATTTATTTCTTTATTCAAGTTTGCTCCTAAATGACTCTATCTGTCCTTGAATACAATTCCCCCTTCACTGTTCGTGCCACCATCTTCCTGGTTGGGCAAAGGTCTCAGAAGATCCCAATTTTTCCTTTACAGTTTTAGCTGTGAGTACAGAACAATTCAAGAGGCATTAAAGACTATAAAAGATAATTTTATTTTCAGAAGAAAATAACAGATAAATCCTAATTATGTCCTCAAGCAAAGCCAAATTGGTTCTATATTTGGGGGCGGTACTAGCAAAAATCTTATCAAATGGCTATGTTATTTCACAGGAGGAAGCAACAGTTTTACTAAAATTATTCACGTCTGCCAGCTTGTGAGAGGAGTTACAAAAGATGCCAATTTGGTAAATGGAGATATGAAGCAATTCTCTCAGAGTATGATAGATGTTTGAAAATGTATCAGTAAGTACAGTCATTAGGATCTCGCCTGTGTACACATAAGACACCTCCTGTTTGTGCAAAGTATATAAAGCTGCCCCCTTGCCTACCATTGCTCTTATATAGGCCTGACCTTTATAGTCTCCCATGTGCCTAAACTTTTCTGAATTCTTTTTCACTGTTAAAACTCACCTGTCCTAAGTCTTCCTCTCTTAGGGTCTGATAGAGAATTAAGGCTTTACCCCTCATACTGTAGCACTCATATCTCTTGGAAATTCAGCAGATTTTGTCAGAAAACACTAGAGCTCACATAAGAGTGTGTGTCTTTGAGACTTTCTCTAAACTTTCAAGTATGGACAGTCTTTCATGACAAACATGTTTAAAAAAAATTAACATTAATTATATATTCAGTTTGGTTATAATAAAGTATCAAAGGTATGGTAGCTATGGAGCTATTTATTGTACTTCTAAAGTGATTTTCCAAACCCATCCCTGATCCACTTGCAGAAGATTTGCTCAAGTAACATTCAGAAGGAAATCTATTTTTTTAATTAGAGAAAGGCTTCACTATGACCTTGCTTTTTGACACCACTCCTCTAAGAACTAACAATCAGGAGTCTGTTAGGAATAAAGTTTAACTATGGGCTATGGCAAATAAAGTATTTAAGGTTAAAATGCATTTGCCACTAATGAGGAGATTAAAATATCAACCTACTTTGAACTACATAACCTTTAAGATCTTTTACAAATGTGGGTATCTATCTATAATTCTAAAGTGCTCTTTTTTCACAAGCATAAATTCTTTCTTGGTAATTTCACATATCTGGATAATAAAACCACACCAGATAAGGCCTTAGAACATCTAACTCATAATCTGGCAGAATCTCATTTTGGGGAAAAAACAATTGAATACATAAAGGCCCACAGCTGGTAACTCAACCCGGATATATTTTTGGCAGGTATACGTAACATAAATTTATTGCACCTGCATTTCACCCCTCCTTTCTGAGATTCATCTTTTTTTGCTTCTGAAATATGTTTTCTAGTGTTTGTTTGTTGGTTGTTTTAGTAAGGGTCTGCCTGTGAGTGATAAAAATTCTTAATGTTTGTCTAAAAAGGTCTTCATTTTACCCTTATCGAGTGATAATTTCATTGGGCTTCAATTCTTTTTTTTTTCATATATTTTTTATGCATTTTAGATTTTGGGGTACATGTGAAGAACATGCAAGATTGTTGCATAGGTACACACATGGCAGTGTGATTTGCTGCCTTCCTCCCCATCACCTATATCTGGCATTTCTCCACGTGCTATCTCTCCCCAACTCCCCACTGCCCGCTGTCCCTCCCCTATTTCCCCCAACATACCTCAGTGTATGATGCTCCCCTCCCTGTGTCCATGTGTTTGCATTGTTCAACACCTGCCTATGAGTGAGAACATGCAGTTTGATTTTCCGTTCTTTTGTCAGTTTGCTGAGAATGATGGTTTCCAGGTTCATCCATGTCCCTGCAAAGGACACGAACTCATCGTTTTTGATGGCTGCATAATATTCCATGGTGTATATGTGCAACATTTTCCCTGTCCAGTCTATCATCAATGGGCATTTGGGTTGGTTCCAGGTCTTTGCTATTGTAAACTGTGCTGCAATGAACATTCGTGTGCATGTGTCCTTAGAGTAGAACAATTTATAATCCTTTGGATATATACCCAGTAATGGGATTGCTGGGTCAAATGGAATTTGTATTTCTAGGTCCTTGAGGAATCGCCACACTGTCTTCCACAATGGTTGAACTAATTTACACTCCCACCAACAGTGTAAAAGCGTTCCTATCTGTCCACATCCTCTCCAGCATCTGTTGTCTCCAGATTTTTTAATGATCGC
>CAUYNB010015681.1:0-28681 GCA_963574225.1 Lagothrix lagotricha | reverse complement strand
ACGCCTTTGACAGGCTCCCATTGAAAGAAGTACGGCCATCTGAGCTGAACAGAGGCCACTGTCTGATATTAGATATAGATGATGGAAATAGATGCTTGGTGCCACAAAGAAAAATTAGCACTGAGACAAAGGATCTTTTAGCAACGCAATTTTTACTTCCTGGACTGCAGGAAGGGTACTCTCATTAGCCATCATGCCATGAGAGTACAAAGAATAAAGGGAATATATACAAATTTATTCCTTACGCATTTGGGGTCATCCTTACTGCTGTGTCTGATCTCCTTTGGCTGGAGTCAGACCTCACAATCTAAACTAAAACCCGACTGGCTAACACTTAAAACTTTTCTAAACAGGTAAAAGCAATGGAGAGCTGGGACATGCCTGTGAGCACGTCCAGCACAGATATCTTGGTTAAAGTACAAGGACATAGAATGTACTACGTGCCTGTAAGCTTGTTTAACAGCTACATAGGATAGGGCTTAACAAAGAGTTATTAGTATACTTATGATTTAACAAGAAAGGAAACTTTAAAAAGGAATTTTTTGACTTCCCACATCTGGTCTTCCCCTCTGTGGGCGCCTACATGTCCTCCATGAGCTCCAGCTTCAATGGCTTCCTGCCTGCATTGTCTACTGCACCATGGGCCCCCAGCTCCGGTGTCTGGGGCAGGAAGATGGGAGAGAGGGCATCGCGGGACTCTTACCAGGATCTGAGCTTGGCAAGGGGAGCTGGTGGCTGAGCTTCAGGGTCCCCAGCCTCGGAATACCCCCTTTGGCCCCAGCAGAGCCTAGTGTGTCTGGCTGATACTGACCTCTGCCTATGGGGTTGACCCGTCACAGCCCCTCCCCGGGTAAGTCCAAGAGTACCTGGGTAGCTCTGACAGCTCTGATGAGTAGATATTTTTGCTGGGGCAGAATCAGGGAGCCCCTGCCCCCCTCAAGCCCCCACTTGGCTCTGACCACTTGAAAATGGCTTCCCACTTCCCTCTTCAGGTGTCCCTTCCCCAGCAGCTCGGGCTCCCTCACAGCCCCTCCCCAGCATCCCCTATCTGTCCACCTAGGATTCGCCACTCAAAGTGGTAGAAAGGGCTCTATACCACCCCTTGACTGGCACCAGCTTTTCACAGGCGCCTCCTGGGGACAGCATGTTAGCCCCGGAACATGGCTGAAATGGAGAGGCTCTGGACACCTTGGCACACCCACCTGGGGAAAGCTGGGAGCAGTGGGAGGGGCGAGTAACATGAAGGAAGCAAAGGTCTGGGTGCTTCTGAACCAACGAGGCAACTTTTAAGGTTCGTTTTTCTCCCCAAGTGTCCCTGAAGCCCAGGCTGGCTGTTCTGGGCAGCCAACCCCACCCTCTCTGCCCCTAACCCTCTAGAGTAGGTTGGGGTAGGGCTGAAACACTTGGAGTATGCCAACAAGCGCCTGTAGGCTATACCTGCAAATTCCTTCATCTTTCATTTCATTTGATTAGTGGCCCCTGCGTTGCTCTAGAAAAGGGTTTGGATGAATTATAGGTGCCTGCTGTAGTGGTAAGAGTTCTGGCTCTTGGAGTCAGACAGATCTGGAGTCAATCCAGGCTCTGCCACATACCAGCAGTGTGGTCAGAGCCTCTGTTTCTCCACCTATGAAGTGAGGATGGTGTGAGTATCTCCCTCGCAGGGTTGTTAAGAGGGTTAATGCAGATAATGCAAATCCTTGTTGAATATCAGTCCAAGAACCTGCCTCTAGCTGGCCCTGATCCTGGCCTGACCCTCAGAGGCTGCCCCTGCCCCATGGTCTGGCTGTCCTCAGAGAGCACACATAGCATCTGGCCATAGCCAATGGGCCAGGCACAGGGTGTGCCTCAGAACTCACCTTGGCCTTGAGAAGCCCCCAGTTTGGAAGGTGGATGAATGAAGTATGGATCCGGATAACCCTGAAATAGAGCAGATGCTACTGCATGTCTCCCAGGCACCTTAAAACCTCAAAACCAGTATTTGGGGAGCTCTGAGCTCAGAAAGGGAATGTGTCCTACAAGAACGGACATTGACAGAGAGGAAGGTAGATGCGCAACAGATTGACCAGCCACATCTCTGCGTGCGGGGAGGGCAGTGGGCTCTGGAGGTCAAGACCACCTCCATCCTGTCCCCTTTATAAACTTCACCTGCTGAGCGAGTTCTCTGAACTACAGCCTCTGCAAACAATCCTCCCCACCTGCTAGAGTTAGCCCCACCAATATTGCTGCCGCCTCCTCAGCTCAGTCAAGGCTAGAAGGAGTCTTCCAGCACCCTTGGACTGAACAACTTCTCCCTCAGACATCTTAGGAGCAGGGGTGAACTGAAGATGGCACCCATGGAAGCCAGAGGGGCCCTCAGGTCAATGTGTTACTCATCCGTCTCCTCCCAGAGCCTGCAAATTAGAGGTGGAAATGTCCACCCTTATCCCCTCAGAAGTGTTTGGAAGTACAGATATGAGTGGACTTTAGGGAAAACAATGTTTTATTCAAATGCAAGAGATTCTGGTGTGTTTTGTTTGCCCTGTGGGTACTGTCTTGTGAGACTGTGGATATCCATCCATCATGCATCCGTTTATCCATCCATGTATCTATCCATCCATGCATTCATCCATCCATCATCAATCCATCTATCATCCATCCATCCATCCATCTATGCATGCATCCATCCATGGATCCATCCATTCATCGATCTATCTATCCAACCATTCATCCATGCATGCATTTAATCATCCATGCATGCATTCATCCATCCATCCATCTATCCATCCAACCATTCATCCATCCATTCATCCATGCATCCATTTATCCATCCATGCATCCATCCATCCATCCATAAATTCATCCATCCATGTATCCATCCATCCAGCCAGCCAGCCAGCCAACCATCCATCCATCCATCCATACACCATCCATCCATCCATGCATCCATTTAACCATCCATGCATCTATCCACTCATTCATCCATGCATCCAGCATCACCCATCCATCCATTCATCCATGCATCATCCATCCATCCATCCATCTATTCATCTATCCATGCATCCATTTATCCATCCATACATCCATCCATCCATTCATTCATCCATGCATCCATGCATCACCCATCCATCCATTCATCCATGCATCATCCATCCATCCATCCAGGCATCCATCTATTCATCTATCCATGCATCCATTTATCCATCCATACATCCATCCATTCATTCATCCATGCATCATCCATACATCCATTCATCTGTGCATGCACCCATCCATCCATCTATCCATCCATCTATTCATGCATCCATCCATCCATGTATCCACTTATCCATCCATCCATCCATCCATCCATGCATCCATCTATCATCCATCTATCCATTCATCCATCCATGCATCCATCCATCATCCATCCATCCATGCATCCATCCATCCATCCATCTATTCATCTATCCATGCATCCATTTATCCATCCATGCATCCATCCATTCATTCATCCATGCATCCATGCATCATCCATCCTTCCATTCATCTGTGCATGCACTCGTCCATCTATCCATCCATCTATGCATCCATCCATGCATCCGTCCATCCATTCATGCATTCACCCATCCATCCATGCATCCATCCATCATCCATCCATCCATCCATCCATGCATTCATGCATCCACCCATCCATCCATGCATCCATCCATCCATCATCCATCCATCCATCCATGCATCTATTCATCCATCCATCCATGCATCTATTCATCCATCTACTTAATAAAAGTGTGAGGTCCTAGTCTTTCTGGCACTGTTCCAGACACAGGTGAAACATGGTGAACAAGATGGGTGAGAACACACATGTGTGCAACTTACCTTCCAGATGGGAGAAGATGGCATAAAAAACACATAAAGAAATGATAAGATGAAGTGGAAGCGTCGGTGTTGTGAAGAGAAATGAAACAGGATGAGGGGATAGTGAATGGTAGAGGGCAGGGCTACTTTAGGTGGAGGGGTTGGGGAGGCTTCTCTGAGGAGCAGAGGCTTGAAGGGAAGAGGGAGGGGCTGTGCAGTTGGCTGGGTCAGAGTTACAGGCATTGAAACAGCAAGTTCCAAGGCTATAATGGAGACTGTACCAAAATAATAATAATAATAATAATGAAAATATAAAAAAAGCAAGGAGGGCTGAGTGGGTGAACAGAGTGAGAGGGAGGTGTAAGGAGATGAGGCGGGAGAAGGGTTCCCACTGCTCCCGTCAAGCCTTGTGGTGTTGGGACTTGAGCTTTATTCTAAGCAGGTGAATGTGGTGCATGCAAAAGAGAGAGAATGTGGCAGGACCAAGGAGGAGGCTATGCCACTTATGCCACTCCTGGCAAAGATAAGGGGGCATGGAGTAGGCTGGTTGTGGTGGAGGTGGTGAGAACAGTCAGGTTCACACAGATTCTAAAAGTTGGACCCAAAGAATTTGCTGCAGAATCAGATGTGGGGTGTAAGGCAGAGAGGAGTCAAGGCCAACTTCAGGATTTGGGGCCAGAACTGCTGTTACACAGATGGGCACACGGGGCGGGGGGCGGGAAGCAGGTTAGGTGGGATGAAAATCAAGAGTTCAAGTTAAGTTTGAGCAGCCTATTAGACCTCCAGCTGGGGCCAGATCCAAGAAGCTGGTTTCCAGGGAGAGGTCAGGATGAGAGATACACACGTGGGAATGATTGGCATTGGGTGGACTTCACAGTCCCTGGGCCAGTGAGACATCTGGGAAGTGACCACGGATAGAGAAGATACGGAGTCACAGAAACTAAGAGAAGAAATGTTGCAAGAAGGAAGAAACGTTCAATTCTCAAATGCTGCTGAGAGGTGAGCCGAGGGCTGAGAATGGAGTTAAGAAGAACGAAGGTCACTGATGATCTTAACCTGAGGGTTTCAGTGATGAGGGCTGGTGGACTGCAGTGGGTCCAGTGGGCATGGGTGGGGCATGGGCTCCTCTCCCAGAGACTTGTGCTGTAAAAGAGGTCATACACATGGCAGTGCAGCTAGAGGGAAGGCACATAGGGTCAAGGGAGGGTTTGTTCTGAGATGAGAGAGGTCACGGCTTGTTTTTAGGTTGATGGGAATGATCCATAGAGGGGAAGGTAATTAAGATGCAGAAGAAAGGCTGGGCGTGGCGGCTCACACCTGTAATCCCAGCACTTTTGGAGGCTGAGGTGGGTGGATCATTTGAGGTCAGGAGTTGGAGACCAGTCTGGCCAACGTGGTGAAACCCCGCCTCTACTAAAAATAAAATAAATAAAAATAAATAAAAAGCTGGGCACAGTGCCTCACGCCTGTAATCCCAGAACGTTGGGAGGCCGAGGCAGGGGGATCACCTGAGGTTAGGAGTTCGAGACCAGCCTGGCCAACATGGTGAAACCCTGTCTCTATAAAATTAAAAAAAAAAAAAAAGCCAGGAGTGGTGGTGGGCACCTGTAGTCCCAGCTACTTGGGAGGCTGAGGTAAGAGAATTGCTTGAACCCTGGAGGCAAAAGTTGCAGTGAGCTGAGATTGCACCACTGCACTCCAGCCTGGGCAACAGAGCAAGACTCCATCTCAAAAAAAAAAAAAAAAAAAATCCAGAAGAGAAAGATGAGAATTGCCAGGGCAAAACCCTGGGTGGTGAGAGGGCTTGGCACCCTGTGCATGAGGGAAGGAGGAGGTGCCCTCAGTGGGTGTGTCTGTGGTACCTGAGTGGTGCTGGTTGATGGAAGATTTGGTATTGTGGGAATGCGGCATTTTCGTCTCTTTTCTCAGTGAGATACGAACCAAGCCACATGCAGCTGCGTGGGTGCAGGAGCAGAATGGGTGGAGGGCTTTGGGGAAGAGCCAAGGGAGGTGGGGGTGGCTCGGAGTATGAGGTGGCCGTGGGCTCCCTGCAGGCCCAGGCTCCACCTACGGCCAGCTACCTGCTGGTCCCTGCAAGGGCCTGCTGTCCTTCAATAGCCGTTACCCACTGCGCGCTCATAATGATCCCACTTTATAGAGGCCATTTACCCTGGCCATCTAAGCAGTCAGTGGCAGAGCTGGCATATGAATTCAAATAGAGGTTCATTGCTCTTCATTCAGAGTAGAAAGGCATGCGTGCTGTGTTCAAGAAAGACCTGCATTACAAGTATTGAAAATAAACAAGTATTGGCTCTTGGGGCATTAAACTTCAGGTATTTTGCGCCCTGGTTGGGCCAGGTTTGGTCCCGGTTCAACCACCGTGACTTACTGCCACCTACTGGCCATTCTCGGTGTTGCACCCGCGTAGGATTTGCTCTCACGGTCTGGGACTAACCGTGCCTGGTTTAAAGGCGAGGACCGGCGCTCTTATCTCTTCGACATATCAGGCACACCAGGAAACAGAGGTCCAGAGAGGCCACTTTAAGCTTTCATCTGCACTTGCCTACCCCATCTATTCAGTTGTTCATTCAGTAAATATTTCTTGGACACGTACCATGTGCCAGACGCCATCCTAGGTGCTGGGTCTCCGCAGGGAATGAGGCAGCCGAGGGCACCGTTCTGTATAGCTGACACGCCCTGCTGGGGAGCGGGAGGGAGGCACAGACCGTGCACAAGTAAATCAGAGAGGACGACGGATGGCGACGGGTGCCAGGAAGCAGCAAGAAGGGAAAGACAGGAGAGGGTGGTCGGGAGATGCCAGTGGAGGGGAGACCTGAAGCGTTGCGGGGACGGGGAAAGACGCTCCAGGAAGAGGGAGCAGCGTCACAAAGGCCCTGAGAGGCTGAAAGGTTTGGGCTGGTTCCAGGAACACAGGCGGCCAGGGAGGTGGAACCCACACCTCAACACACAACTACCCGCTGAGAATGTGGAGCGATCCGTGTAGATCCGCGTAGAACGTTTTCTCAGACGACCATGCCACTGACCTGTCAGCCCACAGCCTCCTCCCAGTCCCCAAGCAGCTGACCCACTCCCTCCTTGAAATTCTCTCCCCTCTCAGCTTGTGCGACACCAGCCTCAGGTGGCAGGAAAAACGATTCTTATTCTCTTGCGAAAATTAAACCTTAACAATCAACATAGAGCTGTCACTGGTTTGAAGGAAGCCCTTGACGCCGTGTCAAAGGCTGGAGCAGGAACAGTGGCATTCGGCGTCAAAGGTCGAAGTCCACACTTCCTGGACTGGGACAGGGCGCGTAGGTCAGGACAGAATCAGTCTTGCTTTAGCTGTCCCCATATTATAAGCGTGTTGGTGGCCCTGTCTGCTGCTAGTGGTGAGTCATTCTTGGCAAATAAAGGGACTATTTATAAGTTTATAGATATGGTAGGAGTATGCTTTGTTCAAATCCTATGAGTAGTGTTCAAGAAATAAGTTGTGGAAGGGAGATAAGTCTCTGATTCAGTAAGTCCATGGCCAATTCCAATGTGTTACTCCAATGCTATCCCAATTACGTTAGCTGGTACTTTCCGGTGTGTGGATATTTGCTATAGGCTATGGTTCTTTGTAAAGCAAAGTATTTTCATCCTTAAAAAGGAGAAAGTTAAGCCTGAACAACATAGCGAGACCCCAGTTGTACAAAAAATAAAAAAATCAGCCCGGTATAGCGATGCATGTCTGTAATCCCAGCTACTCAGAAGGCTGAGGCAGGAACATCGCTTGATCTTGAGAGTTCAGAGGTGGGGTGAGCCGTGATTACTCCACTGCACTCCAGCCTGCGTAACAGAGCATGACCCTGTCTCAAAAAAAAAAAAAAGAGAGAGAGAGAGACAGTTATATGAAGCAACATGTACCCTCATACCCAACCTGAAGATGTGATTAGACACAATCTTACAAATTCAACATAAATCGGAAATGAAATAAAATTTCCTGTGTTAGAATTACTTGTCATAAAAACAAAGATCAAGGCTATTGGATGGGGCAGTTAACACTTTGAGTGTTTCAAATTTTCTTTGTAAGAGTAGCTTTTCTTCTGATAGATGTTCAATAAAAGAGTAACTTTTAAATAGTAAACATTTGCAATACTATTGTTCCGTTTATGAAATGACTTTTATTTGGCATTTAAGTTGAGTTAATGTTTCCTTCTTGTAATGTTTTCTATTATCAACTGCCGGCATAAAGTAGGGATCATTTTTACATGTTCTTGAAATATATCATTGAATCATAGTATATTAAAATAATAAAATAAATAAAAACCATGCATTTTTAGTGCCTAATAAAAACCAGACACTAAACAGAAAACCTCTGACATTTTTAGTATATCCCTGTCACAGAAAAATGTTCACTATTTCTTATTATGGTCAGTGATTAACTTTTCAAAACACATAAGCTGCTAGGAAAAATACAGAATAGTGTGTAATTTTTAGGAATTCTTGGTATTTCCTGGAATTCTGATTTCTCACACTCAAATCCCAAAGATTAGTGTCTTTTAGGCTTTTTTTTTTTTTTTTTTTTTGTTACAGGGTTTCACTCTGTTGTCCAGGCTGGAATGCAGTGGCACAATCACAGATCACTGCAGCCTCCACCTTCTGGGGCTTAGGTGATCCTCCCACCTCAGCCTCCTGAGTATCTGGGACTACAGGTGCATGCCACCCCACCTGGCTAATTTTTGTGGCTTGTGTAGAGTCGAGGTTTCACCAGGCTGGTCTAAAACTCCTAGGTTCAAGCAATCTGCCCGCCTCAGCCTCCCAAAGTGCTGGGATTACAGGCATGAACCACCATGCCTGGCTGCATTTTTCTGGGGAGTATGGTTTTGTTTACTTATGGCTTCGCTTTGCCTGTTTTCTGTTTGTTTGTTGTTTGCTTCGCCTGTTTTTTGTTTGTTTTGATGTGTCTTTAAATATTGTTTTACCTTTGGTTCCCTTTCCATCTTTTTTATTCTTATAATTCATTTGTTACTGAAACCAGATCAAAAATTAGCCCAGATACCTTGGGGAAATACCTAAGAGTAGAACTGCTAGTTTCTAAGGCAGATAAATGTTTAACTTACTAAGAATCTGTTAAACAGTTTTCTGAGTGGTATACTTACACTCCCAGCAACAATGCAGAAAAGTTCCAATTGCTCCAAGTCTTCACCAATATTTAGTACTCTGCATCTTTTTTAAGAAAACATTTTAGCCATTCTAGTGGCATGAAATGCTCTTTCTTTAATTTGAAGTTTCCTAGTAACTAATGATGTTGGACATCTTTTCATGTGCTTACTGGCCATTTGCATATCTTCTTTTGTGAAATGTTTTGCGTATCTTATTTAAATTATCTATTACTGCGTAACACGCCACCACCAAAATTAGCGACATAAGACAAAACCATGTATTTGCTCATTCTTCTATGATCTGACTTGGCCATACCTGGGTGGGTCTTTTGCTCCACATGATATTGACTGTGGTCATCTGTAGGCTCAGTGGCTCCAGTGGCTTAGCACCAAAGATGGCCCAACATACACGTCTGGTGGCTTTGCTGGGATGGCTGAAGCAGCTGGAGGCTGGCCAGGTATATCTCTCTCCTCATGGTCACCCATCAAGGTAGCCTGGTCACTTTTACACAGTGGTGCAGGGTTCCGAAATGGAGCATTCAAAGAGGACAATACCCAATATGCGATAGTTTGTCTTCTTGCATCATGCCAGCTAATGCTCCACAGGCCAAGAGAAATCACGTGTCCGAGCCCAAAGACAAGGTGGGAAGAGACCGTCCATGGGATGAATGCTGGGAGGCATAGTTCCTGGCAGACCACCCGTGTAATCCTACCACAGTCTTTTGTCCATTTCCCATTGCATTGTCTTTTCCAAATTGCTTTAGCTCTTTATGCTCTGAATGTAAGTCCTTTGTTAGACACAAGTATTGTCAAAATATTTTTTTCAAATCCATGTCTTGCCTATTTGTTTTTTTAAACTTGTCTCTTGAGAGACGAACTCCGACTCCTGGGGAAAAAAAAAAACCAAAATATTGACTCAATATTTTTTATTGTAGGTAGTATTTTTGTTTCATTTTCCAATTGATTGTGACTGACATGCCATAAAAATGGATTTCACATATTAATTTTATAGACTTTGACCTCCTTGATAGCTTCACTTTTAATTTTTGTAGGATTTTGGGGAGCGGTGGTGAGGTGGAGAGGGTAGATCCCACAAGGTCCACCATGTACACAATCACGTGGTGTGGAACAATGACAGTTTTACTCCCTCCACCCCCAACCCAGTCTTTATGTCTTTTCTTGCTTTATGGAACTGGCTGGAACGTTCTAGTACAATGTTGAAAAGATGTGGTAAGAGCAAAATATTTGCGGTAGGGAATCTTAACAAAAACCTATTCAATATTTCTCCATTAAGTATGATGTGAGCTTTAGATGTTTTATAAATGTCTTTTACCAAGAAGTTATCTTCTATATCTAGATGACGAAAATGTGTGTGTGTGTGTGTCTGTGTGTGTGTGTGCTGTTTGGTTTTTGTTTTGAAATAAAGGATGAGTGTTAATTTTTGTAAAAATGTTTTTCTGGATTTGCTTGAGGTTATTTTTGATTTTTTTTAATTTAAAAAACATTTTATTTCTTAAAAAAAATTTTTTTTTAATAGAGATGGGGTCTCACTATGTTGCCCAGGCTGGAGTGTAGTGGCTACTCACAGGCGCGATCCCACTACTGATCAGCATGGGAGTTTTGACCGATTTTTGATTTTTATACTTTGTTAACATAGTAAATTACAATAATTGATTTTTGAATGTTAAATCAATCTTATATTTTTGAAGATAAACCTCATTTGATCACTATGTTTTATCCTTCTTATATGTTGCCAAATCAACTTGCTAATATTTTGTCAAGAATTTCTGTGACTATGTTAATTGGTCTGTGTTTTTTGGGTTTAATTCATTCTTTGTTTTAGCATTTTCATTAATTTTTAAAGTATTTCTTCTTTCCTAATATAAACCTAAATAATTCCCTACAAGCTCTGTTTTAGCTGTATTCATACATTTTAATACATTTTGTCTTATTCAATTCAATACATTTTCTAATTTGTCTAATTTCTCTTTGACTTATGGATGAAATTTCTCTAATTTCATTGACTTGTGGATTAGTTAGCAGTATGTTCCTTAATTTCCAAGCATTTAGTGATTTTTTGGTATCTCTCTTTTATTGTTTTCTGGTTTAATTGTGATTAATAACATAGTCTGTATAATTTCAATCCTTTGGAATTTGTTGAAACTTGCTTTATGGTCCAGCATAGAGTCAATTTTTGTAAATCATTCATATGAACTTGAAAATTATGTGTATTTTCCATATATATTCCATATTGTGTCAATTGAGTTAAGTTGGCTAACCACTTTATTCAAATCAACCATTTCCTTGCTGATTTTTTGTTTGATTGAGTTTCTTAAAAAAGTGTGTTAAAATCTTCAGCAGTGGCTGCACATTTATCTATTTTCCCTTTCAGTCTCAATAATTCTTACTTTGTATCTTTTTAAGCTGTGTTATTTGGTACACATAAGTTTAGAATTGTTATATTTTCCTGTTGGAAAGATCTGTTATCATTATCTAATGTCCATCTTACCTCTAGCAATACTGTTCGTCTTAAGCCTATTTTGGTATTAATGTAGTAATACCAAGTTATTAAAAATCAGTATCTGAGTGGTTTTTTAAAATCTTTTTGTTTCACCTTTCTGTGTTTCTACATTAAAATTGTTGGGGGGGGGTATTTTTATTTTTTTAGACACAAGGTTTTACCACGTTGGCCAGGCTGGTCTCGAACTCCTGACCTCAGGTGATCCACCAGTCTCGGCCTCCCAAGGTGATGGAATTACAGGCGTGAGCCACTGCAACCAGCTAAATTGTGTTTTTTAAAAATAAAACGTAATTGTCAGAAGAGACAGGAATAATAATAAATGTAACTGGGGTTTTTAAAAAATCCATTCTAACAATATCTTTCAGTTTGTTTAAATCATGTATATTTAATGTGATTACTGATATAGTTGAATTTAGAGCTACATTTTGCTATTTGTTTTTCTGTCTCATTTGTTCTTTGTTGATTTATTCCTTCATTATTTTCTTCTTTTGGATAATCAAGTTGTTTTCCCTATTTCAGTTTTTCCTCTGTTAGGTTCTATTCATACATTTTTACAAAAAGTTTTAACTCTAGATATGTAAATATGCATCTTTGACCTATTATACATATATTGTCATATTAAAATAATGTTTCCCACAGTTTAAACAATGCAAGAACTGGCTGGGCGTGGTGGCTCACATCTGTAATCCCAGCACTTTGGACTTTGGGAGGCTGAGGCGGGCATATCACTTGAGGTCAGGAGCTTGAGACCAGCCTGGCCAACATGGTGAAACCCTGTCTCTACTAAAAATATGAAAATTAGCTGGACGTCCTCGCTTGAACCTAAGAGGAAGAAGTTGCAGTGAGCTGAGATCGTGCCACTGCACTCCAGCCTGGCTGACAGTGAGACTCTGTCTAAAGAAAAAAAAATAAACAATGCAAGAACTTTACAACCGTTCAACTCCATTTACTTGCCTTCCACCCCATGTGCTGTTATTGTGTATTTTACGTCTATACATGTTATAAACCCTATAAGGCATTCCTATTGTTTTATTAGTTAATTGTTTCCTTTATATCCATATATTTGTCCTTTTTTGTGCCCTGTATTGCTCCCAGAAGATTTGTGCCTTAAAAAAAAGTTATTCCCCTCTCTTCTGACAATTTTTTTTAAGCGACCAGGCTCTTGCTATGTTGCTTAGGCTGGTCTTGAGTTTCTGGCCTCAAGAGATCCTCCCACCTCAGCCCTAGAAGTAGCTGGGATCACAGGCATGTGCCACCATGCCAGGCTTTGTAAAGTTTGTGCTTTCATCTGAAGTCATTTTACTTGCTCTGTAGAGTAAGTAGGGACAGAAATTCTGTCTCTACTAAAAACACAAAAATTAGCCAGGTGTGGCAGCACATGCCTGGTAATTCCAGCTACTCGGGAGGTTGAGGCAGGAGAATCGCTTGAACCCAGGATGTGGAGGTTCCAGAAGAATTTCTTTTAATATTTCTTGTAACAATATTAACCTCTATTAGCAGTGCACTTTCTCAGCCTTTTCTTTGTATAAAAATGTCTTTGTCTTACTTTAATTCTTAAGCCTCCTGAGTAACTGGCACTACAGGTGACTGCCACCATGCCCGGCTAATTTTTTGTGTGTATTTTTAATAGAGATGGGGTTTCACCATGTTGGCCAGGCTGGTCTCGAACTCCTGACCTCAAATAATCCACCCGGCTCAGCCTCCCAAGGTGCTGGGATTACAGGTGTGAGCCACCTCGCCCAGCCCTGATTATCTTTTACTGTGTGCTGACCATTGTACTTAAACATCTCTTTGTGTGACTAATTTGGAGCTTGACTGAAGGACCTCCTTCCAGAGAAGATTTTCATTTGCTTCTTCCAGAAGCCTTTGGCACAAATAGTCTGCGGTCACCTCAATCTAAGTTCAAGGCTTGAGGTTACCGACCACCCAGGAGATACAAATTAGAGCTACAAGTCTGTTACCCAAAAGGAGTCCCAATCCAGATCCCAAGAGAGTGTTTTTAGATCTCATGCAAGAAAGAATTCGGGGCGAGTCCATAAAGTGAAAGCAAGTTGATTAGGAAAGTAAAGGAATGAAAGAATGGCTGGGTAGAGCAGCAGCATGGACCTCTGGTTGCCCATTTTTCTGGTTATGTCTTGATTATACACTAAACAAGGGGTAGATTATGTATGAGTTTCCAGGGAAAGGGAAGGGTTCCTCCCCTTTTCAGACCCTATAGGGTAACTTTTGGATGTTGCCATGGCATTTGTAAGCTGTCATGGTGCTGGTGGGAGTGTCTTTTAGCATGCTAATGTATTATAATTATCGTATAGTGAGCAGTGAGGATGACCAGAGGTCACTCTCATTGCCATGTTGGTTTTGGTGGATTTTGGCCAACTTCTTTACTGCAACCTGTTTTACCAGCAAGGTATTTATGACCCGTGTCTCGTGCTGACCTCCTATCTCACCCTGTGACCAAGAATGCCTAACCTCCTGGGAATGCAGCCCAGTAGGTCTCAGCCTTATTTTCCCAGCCCCTATTCAAGACAGAGTCGCTCTGGTTCAAACGCCTCTGACAAGTCCATACTGAGGCTGGTTTAATTCTCAGAGTATGGCTTTTTGGGATTCCAACTAATTTGGAGGAAGGTCTTCTATCTGATCTTCCACCGTGTGCTCTGGACTTTTATTTGTGTCCCTTGCCCACAGGAGTTATCAAAACAACAGTTCAAACTGGCCCAAATCAGGAAGTGCCCTCAGAGTAAAAGTGAGTTTCCTGCATGGTTTATCTGTCCAGGTTTCTGTTTTCCCTTTAGCTTTGTTCTGGTAATGCCTTACCCTATGATTGTCCCAATATGTCAGTGTTTTTAGTAGTTTTCTTTTCTTTCTTTTGTTCTTTTTTTTGAGACTGAGTCTTGCTCTGGCACCCAGGTTGGAGTGCAGTGGCGCAATCTCGGCTCACTGCAACTTCCGCCTCCCGGGTTCAAGTGATTCTTGTGCTTTGGCCTCCTGAGTAGCTGGAATTACAAGCACGTGCCACCACGCCCGGCTAATTTTTGTATTTTTAATAGAGACTGGGTTTCCCTGTGTTGGACAGGCTGATCTTGAACTCCTGAACTTCTGACCTCAGGTGACCTACCCACCTTGGTCTCCCAAAGTGCTGGGATCACAGGTGTGAGCCACCACGCCCAGCCTTTAGTTGTTTTCAATAGAATTGATCTGAGAAACTTGGCCTGGCATTTCCAGAAAAGAGAAGTCGGCCAGAGGGCAGACTCCATTTGACAGTGAGGGTGGAAACTGTGGCTTAAGAGAGGTAAGGCAAATTGCCTAGGGCCTTATAGCCAGTAAGAAATAGAACCAGGCTGCAAGCTGAGAGCCGTTTTACTCCAAATTCAGTGTTATCTTCTCCACTCCCTGGCAGTACCCTCTTGATTTCTTCATATGTAATGAAAAAGTGAGACAGTCTCTGAGGGCCTTTTGGACTCAGATGTTCTCCGACCAGGATTTCATGGCTTTTCTAATCTCCAAGACTCACTCAGCCTCCTCACCTTCAGTCTGGGATTTAGACCCGACACCAGTCATAGAGAATTCCTAGATCAGCCATAAGGGGGCAGTGGTGTGCAGAGAGTGCTCAGATTGTAAAATGCTGGCACAGCCAAGGGCTTCGTTGTTCATGGAGGTCTTTGCTTCTCACAGTCAGAGTAAAGAGAAAATGATGCAGCCTAGTATTCCAAGCCCCTGTCCCTTCTGCTTCATTTGTCCAACTCTGGCCAATGCTGCCTCTGGCACAGAGGATGGGGCCCAGAGATAAGTCATGTCGTGTCTCTACCATTGAGGACCCACGGTCCACTAAACCCTCTCCAGGCCAGGATCTGGTTGATTTCCCACCTCCCTGGCTTTGCTCCTGCTGTTCCATGCACTGAAGTGCCTCCCCTTTCTCATCACTGCCATTCCATTTCCCCTCATTCTTAAGGCTTAGCTCAGATGTCACCTCCTCCCTAGAGCCTCCTGTCCACCCTCATCAGCACCCCCTCCCTCCCCTGTGCTCCCAACCCAGGCTCTGAATCTCTCTCATGGCGTGGATTCAGGTCTGGCCATGTGCTTGTATCACCCTCCAGACTGGAAGCTCTGCAGGCAGCTAGGGTCCCCATCAACCCTGGACCCCTGTGCCAGCCCAAAAGACAAGGAGTGCCGGGGAAAAGGAAGCTGGAAGAAGATCTGTTGGCTGGGATTCCTGGCAGGGCTGAAGGAGGTCAGAGCCTGCACTGAACAGACTCGACCGCAGCAGCTTATTTCTCTACCCTGGACTCCAAGCCTTTTGGGATCCAGCTTTGCACTCACTGATGAGAAAATGACAAGGGAAGCCTCCGGCTCCATGAAACTGTGGATTAAAAAAAAAAATGGAAGTATAAAAGCCCCAGAAGAAAACACAGGAGAATGGCCAGGCACGGTGGCTCACACCTGTAATCCCAACTCTTTGGGAGGCCGAGGTGGGCAGATCATTTGAGGTCAGGAGTTTGAGAACAGCCTGACCAACATGGTGAAACTCCGTTTCTACTAAAAATACCAAAATTAGCCTGGCTTGGTGGCGTGCACCTGTAATCCCAGCTGCTCTGGAAGCTGAGGCAGGAGAATCACTTGAACCCGGGAGGCAGAGGTTGCAGCAAGGTGAGAAATGTGTATCAAAACCACAATGAGATACCATTTCATGCCAGTTAGAATAGCGATCATTAAAAAGTCTGGAAACAACAGATGCTGGCGAGGATATGGAGAAATAGAACCACTTTTACACTGCTGGTGGGAATGTAAATTAGCTCAACCATTATGGAAGACAGTGTGACAATTCCTGAAGGATAATAGAACTGGAAATACCATTTGACTCAGCAATCCCATTACTGGGTATATACCCGAAGGATTATAAATCATTCTACTATAAAGACACATGCACATGGATGTTTATGGCAGCCCTATTTACAATAGCAAAGACTGGAACCAACCCAAATGCCCATCAGTGATAGACTAGATAAAGAAAACGTGGCACATGTACACCATGGAATACTATGCAGCCATAAAAAAGAATGAGTTCATGCCGTTTGCAGCAACATGGATGAAGTTGAAAACCATCATCCTCAGCAAACTAACACAGGATCAGAAAACCAAATATCACATGTATTTACTCATAAGTGAGAGCTGAACAATGAGAATACATGGACACAGGGAGGGGAACATCACACACCGGCGTCTGTCAGGGGGTAGGGGGAAAGGGAAGAGAGAGCATTAGGACAAATACCTAATGCATGTGGAGATGACGGGTTGATGGGTGCCGCAAACCACCATGGCATGTCTATAGCTATGTAACCACCCTGCACGTTCAGCACATGTATCCCAGGACTTAAAGTAAGAATTTAAAAAGAAAACATAGGAGAATTTCTGATTAACTTTAGATCTAGAAAGACCTTTCTATGCCTCAAAACCAGAAGCCATAAAGAAAAATATATATATATAAATGCTTTTGAAGAAATGCTCAGCCTTATTCATAAGACAATAATCAAAATTTTAAAATACAATTGAGATTCCATTTTTCACCTATCGAATTGGCAGAAATCCAAAGGTTTGATAACATTCTCTAGGCAGCACCATGGAAAAGTGGCACGGGCAATTTCGCTGGAGGAGGAGCATTCCCTCTGCACAGTCCCAACCGGGAGCAACCTGGCAACATCCACCCAAATTACAAAACACCTGTGTTAAGCAGAATTCTAAGGTGCCCCTCACTGGCCTTTGCTTTTCTGTGGTCCCCTGCCATTGTATGTGTTTGGGGCCTGTGAATAAGATGAGCATGTGAATGAAATGATTGTATTCCATTCTATGGCAAAAGGCATTTTGCAGATTAACTCAGGTTCGAAGTCAGTTAACCTAATGATAGGGAGATTGCCCTTGTTGGACTGATCTGATTGGGTGAGCCCTTGGAAGGCAGCAAGCTTTCTCTGGCAAGAGCAATTCGTCAGAGATTTGAGGCATGAGAAAGATCCATTGGGCCATTCCTGGCTTGATGTTAGAGGGAGCGGCCTGGTGAGGACTGGGAGTGTCCTTCAGGAGCCCAGGGAGGCCCCTGCTGGAAGCCGGCAAGAAACCAGAGACTCATTTCTACAACCATAAGGAACCAAATTCTGCCAACAATAGTGACCTCGGAAGCAGATTTCACCCCCAGAGCTTCCAAAAGGGAACCATGTCTGGCCGCCACCTTGGTTTCACCCTGAACTGAGCACCCAGTTCAGGTGAGAATGTGAGGTAATCGATGGGTGTTGTTTGTTTGTTTGTTTTTAAGACGGGGTTTCACCATGTTGGTCAGGCTGGTCTTGAACTCTCAACCTCAGGTGATCCGCCCGCCTTGGCCTCCAAAGTGCTTGGATTACAGGCGTGAGCCACCGCGCCCGGCCGGGTGTTGTTTTAAACTGCTGTGTTTGTGATAATCTGGTATGCAGCAATAGAAAACTCATACAATACTTCCAACCTGCCAGGCACGGTGGCGCCTGCCTGTGATCCCAGCACTTTGGGATGCTGAGGCTGGAGGACTGCTTGAGCCCACGAGGTCAAGACCAGCTTGGGCAACACGACGAAACTCTGCTATGTTGAAAATATTAACCAGGAGTGGTGGCACATGCCTGTAGTTCCAGCTACTTGGGAGGCTGAGGTGGGAGGATTGCTTTCGCCTAGGAGGTTAATGCTGCAGTGCAACATGATCATACCACTGAACCCCAGCCTGGGCAACAGAGCAAGACCCTGTCTCAAAACAAACAAACAAACAAAAACTAAAACCACAACAAGATACTCGTAACCCAGCAATTCATTTCTGGGAATTTATCCTCAGGTACACCTGCACACATATGAAACAGTGCATATGCACAATTACTTGTTGCAGCACTGTTTGTGATAAGAAAAAATAGGGGAAAAAAACCAGAAACAAATGTTTACAACAGGGAACTGGTAAATTGCATTATTTTACTCTAATAATAATAGAATATTATGCAGTGATATAAAAGATCCAGGAAGCTTGCTCTCTAATTACTGATAAAGATCTCTAAGATGTGTGATTAGTTTAAAAAATAAAGCAAGTTACAGCATGGTGTGGGCAGATTGTTACCTTTTATGTGAAAATGGGCATTAAGAATACATCATCACTTTTGGCCGGGCGCGGTGGCCCACACCTGTAAGCACAGCAGTTTGGGAGACCGAAGCGGGTGGATTACTTGAGACCAGGAGTTCGAGACCAGCCTGGCTAACATAGCAAAACCTTGTCTCTATTAAAAATACAAAAATTAGCCATCATGGTGCATGCCTGTAATTCCAGCTACTCACGAGGTGGAGGCAGAGAATTGCTTGAACCCAGGAGGCGGAGGTTGCAGTGAGCCGAGATTGCACCACTGCACTACAATCTGGGTGACAGAGCGAGACCCTGTCTCAAAGAAGAAAAAGAAAGAAAGAAAAAAATCATCATTTTTGTATTTGCAGAAAGAAACTGTGCAAGAATACAAGAGATGCTAATAAAAAGTGGTGACTAATGAATTAAAAATCAAATAAAAATGGATGTTTTTGAGTAAGTCAACAGGACACTGTCCTCCTCCCCAATTCTTCCTGGGCCTGAGCCGGTTCCTTTGCCCTCTCCCCACAGGTTGATTCTGGGGAACATGCCTCGTGGAATCCTTGACCACTGGCTTCCCCCCACCTTGCTTTCCCTGCAGCCCTAGGGGAACTGGAAACAAGGGTTCAGATAGCTGTCTGAGTAAGTCTTCTCTCTGGTTTCCCCACATGTGAAATGGGGATGATAATACCTCGTAGGGTTGTAAATGAGATGGCCCATGTCAAGTGCCCAGCGCAGAGAAGATGCCCAGCCTGTAGTAGATGCTCACAGCAGTTGTGCTGCTGGATGTGGGAAAGCCCATTCCACCAAGAGGGAGTTTATCAAGCACAAGTAGCGGCTGATGAATGGTGGTGATAGTTCCCTTTGCTTCCCCCTCATCACTGTGGCCCGATTCCTCCCCTCGCTGTCTCCGTTCCTTTAGTTGCAGAGGGTTGGGCTGAATGAGCTCTCACTTACATCATTTAAAACCTGCAGTGACCATGGAGGATACCTTCTCATTCTGGATATGGGTTAGCAAAGCCCAGACAGGGTGGCGACTTGCTCAAGGTCACGTGGCATGTCAGTGGCAGAGCCAGGACTGGCACTGAGGACTCCTGACTCCCTGCCAGGCCCTTGACCCGCATGCCTCTCTCTGCCCACGTCCATTTGTGTCCAAGTAGCCATGTGGTGGCACAGGGGAACTCTGTCCCTCCCCTGGGATTCTCCTTATCTTCCCAGGCTCTGATGTTACTACAGGGGGGCTGCTGCCCACCCAGCCAGGTGTCTTCTGGCCGCTTTGCAGGTCTGCTTCTGCCAGGAAGCATAGAGTGACGAGAATGCATTACTGGTGTTCTGTGAAGCGGGCACCCCAAGGGTCAGGGTAGAGCCAGGGAACGGCTAGGACTTCCAAGTGCCCACAAGTTGGGGCTCTTGTGTTCACCGGTGCAAGCTGCCCCACAACAGTCTCTGACTTCCAGCCTGCCACCTGCTGCTCCCACCTCCCTACCAGCCGGCTGCTCATGGAGCTCCTGACCTTGAGGGAGTTAATTCCCCTTCCTGGGCCAGAGAAATTGGCCTTGAACTCTGATAGCCTTCCAGACACTCACAGGCTCCAGCTGCACTTCCTACCCATGGGTTTCATGAGCGCCTCGGGATCCTGGACCACAGATCCTCTCTCTTGTTTATTTAGTATGAAGTTGGTTTCTGATATTTGAGCCTTGACCTGCCATAAAGAATTTGAGCGCGTTTCCGACAGGGAAATGTCTGCATGTCTTAGTTGGGGACATCAGCGACCCTCTGCCTGTCTGTTTTGTTTGTTCTTGGGAGATATGGGGCTGTTTGTTACTATTCAATCTGATGTACAGACAGGGTGGAGAGAGACCCCTCAGATGTGCAGGCGTGCATGTAGAGATTCCAGACTGACTATTCTAATCCTGTTTTGACTGATTTAATCTGGTTTTAGTACAGCTTGGCCCAAAAGGCTTGAGCGGTTCACACTGGTCTCAGCTAGTTTTAACTGGTGGGCTCCATTTGAACGTATTTGAGTCTACTTGACTATTCTGAATTGTCTGTGTCTGTTTTAATTTGGGTTAGCTTAATTATGGCAGACACTTATTTTGTACTTGTGGTATGTCAATATTGTCAGTTTCAAGTGCCTTACATATATGAATTCATATCATCTTCACAACTGCCTTACAGGTAGGGACTGTTATTAGCGCCCTCATTTTACACGTGGAGAAACTGAGGCACAGAGCGTTTAAGAAGCTTACCCCCCATTTCCCCAGTTGCTGAGCGGTGGAGCCAGAGCTGGAACCTGCTTTACCTGGCTACTGAGTGATAAACCTCCTTAAACCTGGCTCTTAACCCCAATACCACTTAATGTGTGAACCACTTGAAGATGACTTGATATTGCCTGAGCCGGTTTGGTCTGCTTTTGCCAGCATGAGCTGCTTGTGCTGGCTTGACCTGCACACAGCCTTGGGTTTGGCGATTCCCATCGGCAGACGGAGCTCAGGCTCGTGGATCCCCCTTCAACTGGAAGCCCACTGTATTTCTCTCCCAGGGCTGCAATGATGAACTGCCACAAACTTGGCGGCTCAACACAGCAGAGGTTCGTTTTCTCAGTTCTGGCCGTCGGAAGTCCAAAACCAAGGTGCCGGCCAGGCTGTCCTCCCTCTGGGATATCCAGAGGATCAGGGAGCATCTGTCCCCTGCCTCCTTCAGCTTCTGGTGGCTCCAGGTGTTCCTTGAATTATGGCTGCAGAGCTCTGATCTCGGCCTCTGGGGCCACATTACCTCTTCCTCTTCCGTCTGTATCCTCTGGGGTCTCTCATAAGGATACTGTCAACGGATTTAGGGTCTACCCAGATAGCCCAGAACGATCTCCTCATCTCAAAATCCATCACTTAACCACATCTGCCAGGATTCTTGTTCCAAACAAGGTCACATTCACAAGTTCTAGGGATTAGAACATGGTCATATCCTTTTTGAGGCTTCCATTCAACTCATTACAACCAAAAAGCCACACCACGGTATTTGACCCCGAGAACCAGGCTCTTCGAAGTGATTCTTCCTGTTGGGTGGGTATTTGCCCAGCTATTGGGGTCTTATCACTGCCTGTTTGGGGATCAAAAAGGAAGAGTGTGAAATGGCCTGCAGCCACAGAGGAGCCTCTTGCACTTTTCAAGACCTATGTATTAATATTCCTGGCTGGAAGGATCAAGATTCGCCGGAAATGTCAAGTGAGATGTAAAAGTGTTTCTGTAAACAGGCACTCAAGGATAGCTTTCGTTTTCTAAGATGTTTGCGGGTGATAACACTGAGCTGTTTTCCTGGGAGAGCATTCTTTAATGAATGTGCAGCTGAAGTGAAGGAGGGCAATAATTAAGAGATGAGGGGAAGCTGTTAACCCCCAAATATCACAAGGAAACAGCACTCAGGGGCCCTTTGAGCTCAACTGGCTCCAAACACCCAGGATACAGAAATATGACAGAAACGGGAAAGCTGTCTTTTCGGCATTTCCCCACTTCCATCCACAGGGAATGACCACAGACATTACCAGGTGTGAGAGTCAACTTAGTTTTTGGACAGGTGTGGTCACTGCAGAGGCAGTGTGTCGGGGCCCTCAGGGCTTGGGCACCAGGGCACTGCCCTGTTCCTAACAGCTGTGTGACCTGGGGCAAGCCAGAAAGTCTTTCTGCGTCTGGACTTGCTCATCTGTGAAATGGAGATAATAGGGCTCCTGTGAGTCTGTCTGGTGGCATGCTGTCCACCATACACGGCAGGTGCCAGCCTCCATCTGACCTCTCTAACTCCACTTTTACCCTGCAATCATCCGTTCTCTCTAGAGTAGCCAGAGTGGGCTTTTGCACATGTAAATCAGGGGATTTTACTCTCCTGCTTCCATCTCCTCAGTGGTCAGAAGACAATTCAAGCCCCTTCCTACAGCCTGTCCTGGCTGAGCCGCCCAGCCTCCTCCCAGCCCCTTCCTGCTCCTCTGTGCACCTCGCTGGCTGCACTCCGGCTGCTCAGGGCTCTCTCCTGCTTCTCAAGTGGACCACTTGTGCCAGACCTCAGAGCTTTTGCTCAGGCTGATCCAGTTCCTAGGACGCCTCTGCTGGGCCCTGAGAGAGGCTGCCTTCTTCTCATCCCTCAGCTGTCAGCTCAGACATCATCTCCTCTCTGAGACCGCCTTGGCCACCACATTACTCCAGGTTCTAACGCTATGTGAATGTCTTCATAACACTCCACATTTTGGAGTGACTTCTTGATCTTTTGGTGGGGGGTGTTGCTTATTTATTTATCTATCTTCCCATTTTTATTATCATCATCATCATCATCATCATTTGAGATGGGGTCTCACTTTGTCACCCAGGCTGGAGTGCAGTGGCACAGTCTCAGCTCACACTGCCACCTCTGCCTCCTGGGCTCAAGCGATCCTCCCACCTCAGCCTCCTGAGTAGCTGGGGCCACAGGCGCATGCCACCATGCCCAGCTAATTTTTTGAATTTTTGGTAGAGACAGGGTTACACCATGTTGCCAGGCTGATCTCAAACCCCTGAGTGAAGCAATCCACCTGCCTTGGCCTCCCAAATCCACAATAGCAGAACTGGAGCTGTTTGGTTCAACAGTGTACACTCACCACCTAGCACAGAACCTGGCATATTGTAAATGCTCAACAAATATTTGTTGAATGAATGAGGAAATCAAACAGTAAAGCACGCCATTGCGTGGCACAGCACACTTCCACATGGCCTGGAGCTTCATGTGCTGCAAGCTCCAGCGTGCTATGAGAGCACCACACTCTGACTATTATGCAGCCCTCCGTGGGGTCTTCCTACGAAACAGTCTATCAGCCCTGGGAAGCCCCAACATATCACAACATGGCCCAACATGCTACAGTATTAGGCCTAGCCTAGATTTCAGACTCAGTCCCAGGGAGCACTGCCCTGAGCTCTGGACATGTCCCACTGACCACAGGGAGCCAAAAGGAGCCCCAAGCCTTGGCTGGGATACCATTTGGGCCCCAAGCATCTGAACTCCCAGGCCTCAAGTATCGAGTCCTCAGCTAGGGACCTGGGTTGAGCAGACAATGGGTCTTTGTCTTCCCAGAAGGCCCTGCTCAGCCTGCAGAGGAGAATGGCTGATTCTGAGCACTTAGGGCAGCTGTGAAGGTTGTGGGTACAGGGAGCTCTGGAACGCTAAAGAGAGGAGGCCTGGGCTTCTGCTCTGCTGTGTGTCCTTAGGCATGTCACTACCCCTTTCTGGCTTCACCTTCCTCTGTAAAAGTAAGAGAGCACAAGAGGGCCTCCAGGGAGCACCTCGGTACAGATTGGTACCACTGCCCAGAGAATCGCCATGCTGCAGGGGTCCAGAGTAAGGGAGGACAGAACCACCACAGGCACCCAGGCTACTTGCCTCTTAGGAAGCCTGAAGGGCTCAGAGAGGAAAGTCTCACTGGTGTCTCCTCTCCTGTTGCTCTGTCCAGACCCTTGGACAAGGCCCCACTTTGGTCAAAGATAATTCAGAGAGCCGGACACAGTGGCTCACACCTGTAATCCCAGCACTTTGGGAGGCCGAGGTGGGTGGATCATGAAGTCAGGAGTTTGTGACCAGCCTCGCCAACATGGTGAAACCCCATCTCTACTAAAAATACTAAAAATTAGCTGGATGTGGTGGTGTGTGCCTGTAATCCCAGCTACTTGGGAGGCTGAGTGAGGCAGGAGAATCACTTGAACCCAGGAGGCAGAGGTTGCAGTGAGCCAAGATCGCACCACTACACTCCAGCCCGGGTGACAGTGTAGAAAAAAAAAAAGAATAAGTCACAGAATGAGTCACCAGGAGGCAAAGGGTCATGGAAAAGGAAAGTGGGGGTGTCCAGCACCCCCGGTCCTGCCCTTTCCTCCTTGGCTAAGGAACCTAGTGAGTCACAAAATTCCACTGGGGCGGGCGCTGTGCCAAGCTCAGTGATGGCGGGGAGGCTCTGGCTCTGTTCTCATACCCTGCTCTGTGTCCCTGCCTCTTACACACAGACAGACAAACAAGGACAGGCAGATGGCCACAATCCCCACACAGACACAGGCGGACACCCACACAGATACACAGACACCTCGTAGACAGGCAGACACAGACAAGACACACACACACAGACCTACAAGCCAAGAAGTGCACAAATACAGGCAAACAACACACGCTGGCACACAGACACACTGTGATGGACACAGAGACAGATACACACACACAAATGCACAGGTACATAGCAGATGGACAGGTAAATGGATAGACAAGCAGACACAGTCAGACAAGGACAGGCAGATAGCCAAAATATCCAGACTCACAGATACACAGGCACATAGCAGACAGACAGGTCAACACACTTCAGAAGGCCAAGGCAGGCGAATTGCTTGAGCTTAGGAGTTTGAGACCAGCCTGGGCAACATGGTGAAATCCCATCTCTACTACAAATACAAAAAAAATTTAATTAGGGATGGCAGCATGCGCCTCGTGCGCCTGTAGTTTCAGCTACTCAGGAAGCTGAGATGAGAGGATTGCTTGAGCCCAGGAGGTCAAAGCTGCAGTGATTCGAGACCGTGCCACTGCACTCCAGCCTGGGTAACAAAGTGAGACCTTGTCTCAGAGCAAAACAAAACGAAAGAAACACAGATGATCAAATGTGGACTGACAGACTCAAGCAGAAACAGAAACACCCCACAAACCCCACTACTCAATATCCACATGCATACATGTACACACAGATAACACACCCAGACTCACTAGCGTTGCCTACGGGCTGTGATTTTGGGCAAAAGATAGATCAGATGTCCCTGAGCCAGGCTCCAGCCCCAGAACCATGAAACTGACCCATAAAAGTAGGCACCCTGGGCGTGAGCTCTTCTGAAAGAAAGCAGCCTTCATCTCTCACCCTAAGGATATGACATTTATCAATACCCAAGGGGCCTGTCTTGCAGTAAGATCAATGATGGTTAGATAGGAAAAGGGACTTCACAACCGGGAGCATGTTGAGACCTGTAGTTGGTGACTAGGGGTAAAGGAATGGGCTGGTGACAGGCAGGGAAACTGTGTCTGGCCGCATGACCTCAGGCAAGTGTGTTCTTCTGAGCCTCAGTTTCACAACTGGACTTTGTCCTCCCAAGTCCCTGCAGGGAGCAGATGGACAGCTCCTGGGTGTGTCAGTGCCAGTGCTGGGGCCCCAGGACATCATCCCTCTACCCCCACCACTAGGGCAGGACCCTCCTTGGTGACTCACCACCCAGTGGTCCATGGCAGGGGTAACTCAGCCACAGGCACCCATGGTCCTCAGCTCTCTCCCTTCCCCCCACATGCTGGCCAGCTGAGGATGCCCCTAGGTTTGGGGAGGGATGCAGGGAGCTCAGTGGGAAGGCAAGGGAGTCCCCGATGCCTCCCCAGGGGCCAGCATGTGAGGCTCAGGCCTGGACCTGGGAGGGTTTGTCCAGGTGTAGTCTCTTATCCTCTTTGCAGGTAGAGACCTCTGGCCTGGGCCCAACCTGTTGGAAGAGAGGGCATTGCACAATGAGAAGGTAAAAGGTGACGGCAGACCTGGTGGGACAGAAGCACCATTGTTTGGGTCCCAGGCCAGCCTGGGCAAAGAAAGGTTTATGCCTGGGGCAGGAAGGAGGGGCTCTGCAGGCGGTGCCAGCTGGCAGGGCCCTTCCCTTTGGGTCCTTGGAGGGGGACAAGAGCTAAGCAGGACACCCTTGGTTTGCTAGAGGGGGAGGTGCTGGGCGAGGGGCCACCCTTACACCATGCCCACCTCCCCGAGATGAGCCGCCCGGGGCACCCAAGGATCACACTCCTGGAATCCCAATCATTCCTAGGAGCTGGGGCAGCACCCAAGCCTGGGGGGCACCATGGAGAGGGGTCAGGGGAGGCTTAGAGAATTTTGCCTCACAAGCCCTCCCCATCCTTTTCCAAACTTGTGTCCATAACTCGGAGCTCGGCTGCCCACATATTCCCTTCACCAGAGCCCCTCAGCTCCACAGGGACGCCCATTGGGAAGTCCTTCCTGGTATCAGACCACAATCCTTCCTGCTTGGGGTTCCCCTAAGGGAACGGCTTCCACCACCGGAGACCCAGCCAGGAACAATCGCGTGCTTGTAGTCTCTCCACCCTGCAAGCCCACAACTCTGGTCCCGAGTTGTGGGGTAGTAACTCCAGGTACAAGCCAGCCGGCCCCGCCCTCCCGCTGCGAGGGCGGTGCAGACGATGGGCGGTACAAAACGCGCCCCGCCCCGAGCTCCTCTCTTGACTTTGAGTGTCCGGCGGTCGCAGAGCCAGGAGGCGGAGGCGCGCGGGGCAGCCTGGGCCCCAGCCCACACCCTCACCAGGTAGGGACGCTCCCCTGCTCAGAGGGCGGAAGGTGTAGACCGAGAAGAAACAGGAGGAGGGGGCAGGCAGAGGAACCAAGACAGATGGCAGAGAGAAGGACAGTGGAGAGGGCAGAGGGACACAGGAGCAGAAGAGAGGGGGACCCAGAAGACGGCGGAGACAGGAGAGCACAAAGTCAAGGACCCAGTTCAGGGACGGGGCTGCTGGAGGGCAGAGGGGCCCAGGACGGGAGAGAACACCTTGGGTCCACAGGATGAGTGCTGGGTGGGAGCACCAAGAATGCCACCACCCCTCATTTCCTTGTCCTTGAAGGTCCCTGCCTAGGTCAGGAAGGGGCTACGTTTCTGCCCAGTCCCCACCCCCCTATTGCCAGGGCCCACATAGGCTCCTGGGGGCTTGAGGAGAAGAAGCCCATGTCCTGCCTGGGGACTCAGGAATCGAGATTTCCCTCCCTCCTGGCCCCTCTTGAACTCATAGCTCCAGGAAGCTGGGAGACCCGTCTCTGGTATGCCAGGGAGCCTCTGCTGCCCACCATCTCTGCCCCCCAGGGCCCAGGAGCCGCCATGTGGCCATGTCCACGGGGGCTACTGCTGTTGCTGCTGCTGACCGGCCACGTGGCTCTGGGTGCCCAGAAGGGTCGTGGGCGCCGGGAGCTAGCACCGGGTCTGCACCTGCGGGGCATCCGGGACGCGGGAGGCCGGTACTGCCAGAAGCAGGACCTGTGCTGCCGTGGCCGTGCCGACGACTGCGCCCTGCCCTACCTGGACACCATCTGCTACTGTGACCTCTTCTGCAACCGCACGGTCTCCGACTGCTGCCCTGACTTCTGGGACTTCTGCCTCGGCGTACCACCCCCTTTTCCCCCGGTCCAAGGTGGGCACCAAGATGGCAGGAGGGCGGGTCTCTTTGTCCACCCCAGACTCAGCAAGGCTCAAGAGCAAAGCTGGATGCACTGACATTTCCAGGGGAGGCTCTGTAGAATCTGGGACTCTTCCCTGCCCCTCTGGGAAGTCTCTGCTCTGGTCTAACTTGACTCTCTCCAGCAAGAATGGAAGAAGCTCCTTGGTTAGAACTCTAAGTTGGCCCAAGAAAGGGCAGCCTCCCACATTTTCTCCTAATCCTGTCTCCATTCCAGACACGGAAGGTGCTGGCCGCACCTGCTGACTCACTCTTGGGCTGATAAGGCACACATGGGTTGATGAGGGTCATCTTAGACATTTTTCTGCTGCTCATACCTGGGAGATGGGTCATTTCTGTTCCTGCTTTCAGCCTCGCTGTCATCCTTTTCCATGCACTTGCCCCTGTCCAATAGGAGAATCGCTTGCGTTCCTTCCCACAGTTCCATGCTGCTTGGGCCGGCAGACTGCATACCTGAGCTGTCATCTCAGAGTGCTGTGTTGTCTTAAGACAGTCGCTTACCTACTCTGGGCCTAACCGTAACTTATTTAAATGGCAAAGAATCCCGGGAATGTTGTGGCTGCATCCAAGTAAAGTGAGAGAGATCCAGGTTGGAATCACTGAAGAAATTCCCAAGTCGCACTTGCTGTGTGACCCTACAGGAGATGTCTTCAGTTAGAGTTTGGCTTTCATTTCAGTGAGAGCTGGCGTGTGCGTGTGTGTGTGTGTGTGTGTGTGTGTGTGTGTGTGTGTGTCAGAGAGAGAGATTGGCGAGCTCGGAGAGGTTCCTGACCTCAAGGTACCAGACCTGTGAGGATCCGACCGACCCGCCCAACAACCTCTCTG
>CAUYNB010015680.1:17500-40796 GCA_963574225.1 Lagothrix lagotricha | reverse complement strand
AGACTCAACAAGAAAAGAAAACTTCAGGCTAATATCCATGATGAACATGATGCAAAAATCTTCAATAAAATACTGGCAAACCAAATGCAACAGCACATCAAAAAGTTTATCCATCATGATCAAATAGGCTTCATCCCAGGGATGCAAGGCTGGTTCAACATACGTAAATCTATAAACATAATCCACCACATAAACAGAACCAAAGACAAAAACCACATGATAATCTCAATTGATGCAGAGAAGGCCTTTGACAAAATTCAACAGCCCTTTATGCTAAAAACTCTCAATAAACTAAGTATTGACGGAATGTATCTCAAAATGATAAAAGCTATTTACAACAAACCAACAGCCAATATCATACTTAATGGGCAAAAACTAGAAGCATTCCCTTTGAAATCTGGCACTATACAAGGATGCCCTCTCTCACTACTCCTAGTCAATATAGTACTGGAAGTTCTAGCCAGAGCAATCAGGCAAGAAAAAGAAATAAAGGGTATTCAAATAGGAAAGAAGGAAGTCAAATTGTCTCTATTTGCAGACGACATGATTGTATATTTAGAAGACCCCATCGTTTCAGCCCAACATCTCCTGAAACTGATAAGCAACTTCAGCAAAGTCTCAGGATACAAAATCAATGTGCAAATATCACAAGCATTCCTATACACCAATAACAGACTTAAAGAGAGCCAAATCAAGAACGAACTGCCATTCACAATTGCTACAAAGAGAATAAAATACCTAGGAACACAACTAACAAGGAACGTAAAGGACCTCTTCAAGGAGAACTACAAACCACTGCTGAACGAAATAAGAGAGGACACAAACAGATGGAGAAACATTCCATGTTCATAGCTAGGAAGAATCAATATCATGAAAATGGCCATACTGCCCAAAGTAATTTACAGATTCAATGCTATCCCTATCAAGCTACCAAGGACCTTCTTCCCAGAACTGGAAAAAACCACCTTAAACTTCATATGTAACCAAAAGAGAGCCCACATAGCCAAGTCAATTCTAAGCAAAAAGAACAAAGCTGGAGGCATCACACTACTGGACTTCAAACTATACTACAAAGCTACAGTAATCAAAACAGCATGGTACTGGTACCAAAACAGAGACATAGACCAGTGGAACAGAACAGAGGCCTCCGAGGCAACACGACACATCTACAACAATTCTACCATTTTTAAATGTTTATGCCTGGTCTAGAGGTTATATATGCTACACATTTTACCTCTATGATTTAACGTTGTGTGTAGCAAGTTTCCAGTAAATACTGCTGAATGATGAAGAAATGAATAACAAAAATCACAGAGATTCTGTCTTTAAAGACCAACTTAAGTTTAAGAATCATACTGGTATCACCTTTAGATTTACTTCCTTCTGTAAGATTTCAGCTAAAACAAACTCCCTGGACTTCCTCAATTACGTCTCATTCTTTCCTGCTCCTGTCTTTTCCTCTTATTTTTATAATGGTGTTCCTTCCAGACTCTGTAAATCCTACCTTTACTTCAAGCCCCAGCTTGGAAATTCCACTTTTCCATCAAGGTGTGGCCACACCACCTTGATGTTCCTTTTCTTAGCTGCTCAGAGAAGCCAAAGTCTGGGAGCAGTTTTGGCTGGAGGGGTTCTTGATGACATAATGTGGGTTATCTGTAGATACATTTGGGGTTGCATTGCAGGACACAATGACTACAGAATGAAAATATTTCTTCCTGAGGTAGGATCTTCAAAATTTTTTAAAAGATTTTTTTAAATTTTTAATTTTTATATTTCAATAGGGTTTTGGAGAACAGATGGTGTATGTTTATATGAATAAGTTCTTTAGTGGTGATTGTTGAGATTTTGGTGTACCCATCACATGAACGTCCCCAAAGTCCAAAGTATCATTCTTTGCCTTTGCGTACTCACAGCTTAGCTCCCATATATGAGTGAGAACATATGATGTTTGGTTTTCCATTCCTGAGTTACTTCACTTAGAATAATACTCTCCAATTCCATCTAGGTTGCTGCGAATGCCATTATTTCATTCCTTTTTATGGCTGAATAGTATTCCATGGTGTGTGTGTATATATATCCATGGTGTATGTGTATATGTACACACCATGGAATACTACTATCTATATATATATATACACACACATATATACCACATTTTCTTTATTGTTAATTGATGGGCATTTGGGCTGGTTCCATATTTTTGCAATTGCAAATTGTTTTTGAGATTCATTCACGTGACAGTGCAGTTTGTTTTAATTGCTGAGTAGTACTCTATTGAATGGATAAACCACATTTTCTTTGTTCATTCACCAGTTGATGAATAATTGTATTATTTCCAGTATTGGGCTATTAAAACAATGCTGCTATAAACATCTGTGTGTATTATTTTTGTGGATATATGTTTTCATTTCTTTTGGGTATATACCTAGGCTTGGAATTGCTAGGTTGTATGGGGATGTCTGCCGTATCACCAAACGGTTTTCCAGTGTGTGGTAGTATTTGAAATTACTACAAACAAAGCATGAGGGTCCCAATTTCTCCTCATTCTCACTAACATCTGTTATAGGATATCTTTTTCAGTAAAGCCATTCTAGTAAGTATAAAGTGGTATCTCATTTTACTTTAATTTGCATTTCCTTAATAACTTTTATTGCTGGCCATCTTTCATCACTTATTAGCCATTAGGATATCTCCTTAGTGAAATATCTGTTCAAGTCTTCTCTCATTTTTTTAATTGGGTTGCTTGTCTTCTAATTATTGAGTTATAAGGGTTCTTTGTATATTCTAGATACAAGTACTTTAATGGATATGTAATTTGCAAATTACAAATTATTTTTTCCAGTTCCAGGTTTATCTATTCATTATGCTAATAATATATTTTGAAATGCAAAAGTTTTCAATTTTGATGAAATTCATTTATCTATATTCTCGTATAAATCATGCTGTCATTTTAACTCTTTGCCTAATAAAAGTTCTCAAAGATTTTCCCTGATGCTTACTTATAACAGTTTAATAGCTTTGCTCTACATTTAGGTTTATAAGTCATTTTGAGTTACATTTATGTCTGGGACAACACAGGGTCTAAATTCATTCCTAATATTAATAATTTGTGCCTTCTCTTTTTTTCTTGATCAGTCTTTGTTAATTTTGTTTTTTTATTGATTTCACAATTAATGAAACCAACACTCTTTGGAAAAAAATCTAATGTTTTTATATCTATTTAACCTACTTGGTCTCTAGCCTTTATTGCTTCCTTTTCTCTTTGCTTTGCATTTTGTTTGTTCTTTTTGTAGTTTCTAATGGTGCAATCTTAGGTTATTGATTTCTAATAACCTTTTCTAAGATAGGGTTTTAAAGCCATAGGCTTCTCACTAAGCATTGCTTTGTTGTGTCCTGCAAATTTTTATTTGTCGTATTTTCATTTTTATTTAATTAAAAATTGTCTTATTCTACTTGGGATTTCTTCTTTGGCCTATGTGTTATTTAGAATTGTATCATTTAATTTGCAAATATTTAGAACTTTTCTCATTTTTTCCTATCATTTAATTATAATTTAATTCTGTTGTGATTGGAGAATTTACATTGTAAATCATTTTGTATTGGGACTTGTATTATGGACTAGCATGTATCTTTCCTGGAGAAGATTTTATATTCACTTGAAAAGACTGTGTTTTTGCTCTTGTTTGTGAAGTGTTCTGTAGATTTCAGTTAGCTCAAGTTGGCTGATGGTGTTAATTTAGCCTTCTTTATTCTTGCTGATTTTCTCTTTTGTTGTTGTATCAATTATTGAAATTAATTTATTAAAGTCTTTGACTGTTATTGTGGAATTACCTATTTTTTCTCTCAATTATGGCAATTTTTGTTTCATGTATTTTCAGCTTTCCTTGTAGATACATATGTGGAAAGTATAGCGGTAATATTTATAATATTTCCCCAATTAAATAACACTTTATCACTATAAAATGTTCGTCTTTATCTCTAGTAATTTTATTTTATTTTATTTTTTTTGAGATGTAGTTTCTCTCTTGTTACCCTGGCTGGAGTGCAATGGCGCGATCTCGGCTCATGGCAACCTCCGCCTCCTGGGTTCAAGTAATTCTCCTTTCTCAGCCTCCCGAGTAGCTGGGACTACAGGCGTGCGCCACCATGCCCAGCTAATTTTTGTATATTTAGTAGAGACGGGGTTTCACCATGTTGACCAGGATGGTCTAGTAATTTTTTTAGTATGAAAGTTTATTTCATCTGATATTAGTATAGCCATCAAATTTTTTATGGTTACAGTTTGTGGGGTATAACTTTTCTTATCCTTTTACTTTCAATCTATTTTATAAAATGCAATGCACTTTAATAATAAAAATACTCAATAACTAGGAATAGAAGAGAACTTCCTCAACCAGCTCCAGAATATCTACAAAAACCCCCACAGCTAACATCACACTTAATGATGAAACAGTGGATGCTTTCCCCTAAGACTAGCAAAAATGTTGGCCACTCTCACCACTTCTATTCAGTATTGTACTGGAGGTTCTAACCAGAGCAGTTAGCAAGAAAAAATTTAAAAAGACATAGAGACTGGAAAGAAAGAAGTAAAACTATCTCTGTTTGCAGATGATACTATCTTATGTCTAGAAAAGCCTAAGGAATTTACTTAAAAGTTACTAAACTAATAAACAAGTTTGGCAAGCTTGAAGGATACAAGATCAATGTACAAACATCTGTTGTATTTTTGTATAGTTATAAGAACATTCCAAAAATGAAGTTAAGAAAGCATTTCTATTTACAATAACATCAAGATATAAAATAGAAATGCATTTAGCAAAAGAAGTTCAAAATTTACACTCTTAACAACTATACAAGGTTGCTGAAGAAAATTTAAGAAGGTCAAAATAATTTGAAAAACATCCCATGTTCATAGATCTGAACACTTAATATTGTTAGAATAACTATACTTTCTAAATTGAACTATAGGTTCAATGAAATCCCTATCAGAATCTCAGCTGACTTTCATGTAAGTATTGCCCAGCTGATTTAAAAAACTTATATGGAATTGCCATGGACTCAAAATACCCAGAACAATTTCAGCAGAAGAAAACAAAATCAGGGCACTCACACTTGCTGATTTCAAAACTTACCACAGAGCCAAAGTAATGAAGATACTGTAGTACTGGCATAAGCATACAGATCAGTGGAATGGAAGTGAGAGTCCAGAAACACACCCGTATATCTATGGTCAACTGTTTTCCAACAAGGTTGCTAAGACTATCCAATAAAAAAAAGTTATTTTTCAAAAATAGTGCTGAGACAACTGGATATCTATATTAACAAATATACAGTTAGGCTCTAACCATATACAAAAATTAACTCAAAATGAATCAAAGACCAAAACATCTTAGTTAAAATTATATAACTTAAAAAAATACTTGGGGTTAAATATTCATGACAAATAATTTGACAATGGCTTCTTAGATGTGACACGAAAAGTGTGAAAAACAAAAGAAAAAATAAATTAGACTGCACTAAAATCTAAAGTTTTTGCATATAAAACACAAAGAACATGAAAAGACAACGCCAAAAAGACAATTACTGCAAATCACATATATAATAAACCATTTATTCTAGACTATACAAATAACTCATACAACTACTAATAAATAACACCCCAATTAAAAATGGGCAGAGTATCTGATTAGGCATTATACAAATGAAAATATACAAATGGGCAATACGCACATGATAAGATGCTGGACATCCTTAACCACAGGGGAAGAGCAAGTAATCACAATGAGATACCACCTCATACACATTAGGATGACTGGAATCAAAAAGTCAGATCATAGCAAGTGTAGGTGAACACCGGGAGAAATCAGAATCGTCACACACCACTGATGGCAATGCAAAGTGGTACAACCATTTTGGAAAATAATCTGGCAGTACCATAAACAGTTAAACATAGAAGTTATAGCAATTATACTCCTAGATATATACCTAAGGGAACTATTGACGTATGTGGACACACAAACATGTACATGAATGTTTATAGCAGTATTATTCATAATATCCAAAAGATAGAAACAACTCAAATGCAGATCAACTGATGAATGGTTAAATGTAATGTGGAATGTCCATACAAGTTAAGATTGTTTGACCATAAAACGAATGCAGAAGTACATAGTACCACATGTATACTTTCTTCCAAGAGAAACATGGATGAACCTAAAAACATTACTCTAAGTGAAAGAAACCAGTAAAAAAAAGAAACCTACCTCAGATATTATATAAATTTCATTTATATGAAATGTTCAGAATAGGTAAATTTATAGAGATAGAAAGTAGATTAAAATGCTTAGGACTGGGAGGGTGGGTGGGTAGCCTAGGAGATAGGAAGTGATACCTGAAGGGTACATTTCTTTTTGAAGCAATGAAACGACTCTAAAATTGACTGTCGTGGTGATGGTTGCACATGTTTGTGAATGTAGAGAAAAAAACTGAATAGTAAAAATAGGTGAATTATGCATTATTTGAATTATATCTCATAAGGCTCTTAAAAAGTTCTTTACACATGGTTTTAAAATTTTCTTGAATATATTTATAATAGCTGCTTTAAAGTCTTTATCTGCTAAATCTGACAATCTGACAATCTGTACCCTACCCACCAAAAGATAGTGTCTATTGGCTATTATTTTCCTGACTATCAGTCACACTTTCCACCTTTTTGCAGGTGTCACTTAATTTTTATTGAAAAATGATCTTAAATAATATAGAAATTCTGGATTCTAATTTTTTAATATATGTATTTTTTTAGTTACTTACTTTAAAAAAATCTGTGTTGTCTGTTTCCCCCTCAGTGTGCATTGACTGTTTCAGCTCCAAAAATTTTTTTGTTCTTTTTTATAAATCCAGATTCCAAATGGTCACTCCTGTGCGGTTATAACTCAGCCAGTGATTGAATAGAAATGGTACTGAAACATTTAGACCAAGTGAGCCTTCCATCCTCTGTATGAAATCTGTATGTGGACTGGAGAAAAAATGCACATCTCAGCCTACTACTTTCTGCTGGTTCCTCTTGAATTTCCCTGCATGTGCGCATGGTGTTCAGCCAGAGATTAAGTGTTGGCTAGGGCACTTTCTTACTCTTCTGTGAATGCACAGAGCCTTGCAAATGAACTTTGCTTTCTAGACCTGTCAGGATATAGGAATGCTTATCAAGACTCCCCATGTCTATCCCATTACTTAGCTCTTGCTGTTAAATATCTAGCTAGTCTGTCATTTCATTGCTTGCCCCAATCAGAACTGCAGCCTCAGGTTAGCTATGCAGTTGGCCTTCCCTGCTTGTTACTGAGATTGCTACTGTTTATGATCACATGCCTTAGTGTTGAGTTTTTCTACTTTCTGCTCCAAATCTAGTGAGCACCCCTGCTGGCAGCGAAGCTGCTGGCTCTCTTGACTTGCCCTGCCATTACTGAACTACTGCGATGACCAATCTGGGGCAGTGTTAGCAGAGAAACTTGCTCCAAGAAAGCTACAGACCGTCACCGTTTTTGCTGAAGGTTTAGTAGTTTTCCTTGAATAAGTGCTTCTCGGTTTTTCCAAGGCTTTGGTTGATTCCCAAAGTCTTGAAATGGTTGTTTGCAATTTTTTTTTTCAGTTGTATTGTTGCTTTTTGAAGAAAGGATTGGCAGGTTCTCCTCTTTATGCTAATCACATTTGATTTTTGTAGTCTTGCAGAGAATGGCTATACAAAAAGTTTTTTAGTTTGAGTGTCAACCGTTAGCAGCCCAGAGAACAGACAGAAGTTTGGAATTTTGTCCTTCCTTTTTTCCCTGCCAACCAGTCTCTAGAAATGGAAGGAGGGCAGTACTCTGATAAGGTATCCCATACTTATGTATTATTTGTTTCTTATGCTGTTCTCTAAGTTCCACCTTCTCCACTAGGACTTTGAAGTGAATTTCTGGAATGAAATTCTCACTAGAGACATCTTTGTTACAGACATGAGTAGCAGACAAACTTCAGAATTTCATCATATGCTTTTTGCATTAGCTACTTACACAAGCATTCATAGGGTGGCTGAAGTACATTTAATCTAAAGCCAGTACAGAAAGGAATTAAGTCATGTAGCATCCAACAGTTTTACTGCGTAAATAATTGCTTTATAGCTCTTTTCTTATCCTCCAACGGCACTTTTAACTTTGTGTCTTATCTTAATGTTATCTGTGTGTTTGTCTTCTCAGGTTTTGAGCTCCATGAGGCTCTGTCTTATTGCCCATGCATCCTTTGCATAGTTCCTTGAATATAAAAAGATGCTCAAGAAATATCTATGAGAAATAAGAAAAACATCAAAGTTAGTACTTCAGTATTGTCTTTATCAGAAGTTAATTTCTGTCATTTTCTTTGTTCTCTGTCAGCTAGAATATTATTAGCAAACAGTTTGCTATTATTTAGCAACACAACAAACAATGACATTTATATTCTCGAGGAAACGCACTTGTTTTCTAAACGTGGTTGCCATGGCAGTATGGCACAGAGATTTATTAAGACGTGCATTTTCCAGAAAAATTTAACCTATCCAGTTTTGGTCAATTTCATGTCAAGAAAATGAAAATCTTTTTATTTTTCCTGAAAGTGATGATGAAAGCTAAGCACAAACAAAAAGTTACAAAGGATAATGTTAGTCCAATAACAAGGACTCAGAGACACTGTTTTGCTTTCCTCTCTGATTTTTATTTCAGAATGTGATCTACTTTACAACTTAAGGAATAATTAATTGAATATGGAAGGCAACTGGAATCTTATATTTCATAGCAAATTATGCTAAATATGAGCTATAGTTTTGAGAAACTGCATGACACATGCAATTTGAGCCTGCAAATTTCAAAATCTTTTTTTTAAGGGACGATACCAGCATTGGTACAAAATGGCAACATTTTAAATAACAAATTCTAGTAACAGTGCCTTCTGTTACTTCTCTCAGAAAAAAAATGAGGAGGATTGCAGATTTTTGGAGGATTTGTGTAATAAGAATGGTAGTTATCTATGCTATTTTTCAATGCAAAATAAATTGACAATAAAAGGATAGCCACATTTTTCTAGTTTTACAAAAGGGATTTTAGATTAGATACTATTAATTAGGTTGGCAAAAAATGATTCTAAATTAAATCTAAATGTCTGTTTTCTTAGGAAGCTTGTTTTGAAGTGTAAGAGATTGTTCTGACATTGTAATGTCTGAAATTTGTGAGCTAAGGATCTTTTATTAAGTTGCTTTATTTCTTTGAGCCTCAGTTTCTGTATAAATGAAGCAAAATAATACTATAACATTTGAACCAGTATCTCCTTTTTCAGCAGGCATGGACTTCTGGGATGCCCAAATAATTGAATTTGGGGCCTTCCTTTAAATTTTCTCTTTAGCTCACTGAGTTTATATAATATTTGTCCATTTATTTGTCAACAACCACACCTTCAACATCTAGTTCTTTTTTAGACTATTACTGGCAGTGACCACTAAGTGATGTTACTGAAAAAGGGAATATTTGACAAACCACGAAGCCCTATTATTATTTTCTGCACTAATTGCCCCTTGTTAACAGCACGAACAGACAAAACTTTGGAATTTCAACTCTTCCCTTTTCCCTGTTCCACTAGTCTCTAGGAATGAAAGAAAGGCAATATAGAGATAAGGTATTCCATACTTCTGTATTATCTTTTCTCCTACTCCAGTCTTATACTCATCCAGAACTAGAAGCAGATACAATTGAACTATTTTAGATCAATTTTTACTCTGCTATGTAGCATGGTGCCTTAAAACTCTGAATGATCAGTTAGAGCATAAATATCTTCATTGGAATCTGTCTTTAAATTTTATTCAGTAGGTCTCAAATTAGAATGAAATTAGAAATTAGATCTTAAATTAGATCTAATTAAATTGGAAAAATTAGATAATAAGGTCAATAAAGCTTTCAAATGGCACGAGTTTTCTTTCATTGTATAACAAATCAGCCCAAAATGTAGTTGCTTTAAAAGTATAATCATTCATAAAACTGTGATTCCAAAATAGTGGTGTAGAGACAAACTGGCTTCACTCCCCCTCACAGAAAATCAAAAACAAATACACAGTGCTGAGATTTTCACTAGCAACAACCTGGAACTCAAATATGAGAATGAGACAGTTCCTGGAGCCACAGAGGAGTAGAAAAACTCTTGAGTAGACAGTAAGATAACCGGGCTTTCACATCCATGATGCCCCTCCCCCTCATCAAACTGGCACCAAGTATTTGAAAATTTTTTCTCCAATTCATGGTTTGTACACTGGAAAAAGTGAACCTGAAGTGGTCAACCAGCTTCTCCATCTTTGTCCTTTCCCTGGCAGAGCTGTCCTCTCCTTATCCCACAGGAAGTATTGTGATTGCCTAAAGGGGAAAATATCCATAAGGATAGCCTTAGACAAAAGAGGGAGGCAGGACTCCTGTTCTCAGCCTGGAAATTCTTTTCTGTAACTCAGTCAAAGGAGGTGCCTAATCAGAGTGGCTGTTCAGCAACGCCATGCTGTAGGAAGTATATTCCGCATGTCTTCTGAACACAAACCCTTATCCAGACTTGCCACACTGCTAGGATAATTCCTTTGGGACTTCTCATGTTTGGGGCAGGCAGCATTCTAACCATTTACTAGAGTTGAGGTGAACCTGGGCTTAAGATACCACCTACAGCCAAAAAGAAGGCAGTAACCTAATGACCAAGATTTGCTGAGTAAATATATTCAGTAAAAATCAAAACAAGACAGAGAAAACTAGAAAAACCGATTAGTCATTCAATAAAAAGATAAAGATGTAGCTGCACAAGAAACAACAGCATTAGGGAACTATGACCTCCCCAAAAGTATGAAGCAAAAATCCAGTGACTGATTTTAATGAGATGACAATTTGTGAGCTTTCTGACCAATAATTCAAAATAGCAGTTTTAAGGAAATTCAGTGATCTCCAAGATAATACAGAAAAGCAATTTAGAAATGTATCAAAGAGATTGAAATAATAAAAATCAAATTCAACAGAAATCTCGAAACTGAGAAGTGCATTTGCTGAACAGAGGAACTCTTTGGAGGATCTAAACAGCAGAATGAACCAAGTAGAGAATGGAATCAGTGAACTTGAAGATCAGCTGTTTGAAAATACAAAGCCAGAGAACGAAAAAGAAAAAAGAAAAAAAATGAGGCTGCCTACAAGATACATAAAATTACCTCAAAAGACCAAATCTGAGAATTACTGGTTTTCAAGAGGGAGCTGAGCAAGAGGAAGGAGTAGAAAGCTTATTAAAAGTAATAATAAAAGAAAACTTTCTAAAACTTGGAAATATATAAATATACAGCTACAGGAAGGTCTTAGAATACCCAATAGATTCAACCCAAATAAGACTACCCTAAGGTATTCCATGTAACTTATATCGGATAAAATGGACTACAAATCAAAGACTTAAAAAAAAAGACAAAGAAGATTCCTATATAATACTAAAGGGGTCAATACAGCAAGAAGATGTAGCAATGATAAATATCTATGCACCCAACGCAACTGGCAAGTATATAAAGCAAACATTAATAGAGCTAAAGAGAGAGAGAGACAATAAAATGATAATAGTAGGGGACTTTAACACCCCATTCTCAATAATAGACAGATTATACAGACAAAAAAATCGACAAAGAAACAGCAGAGTTAAACTACACATTAGATCTAATAGACTAATTAACATTTACAAAACATTTCACCCAATTGCTGCAGAATACACATTTTTTTCTTCAGCACATGGATTGTTCTCTAGGATAGTCCGTATCATAGGCTACAAAGCAAGTCTGAACAAATTTTTTAAAAAACATAGAAATGATGTCAAATATCTCTTCTGGCCACATGGAATAAAACTAGACATCAATAACAAGAAGAAACTTGGAAAATACACGAACACATGGAAATTGAGCAACATGCTCCTGAATGACCAACGGTTCAATGAAGAAATTAAGAAGGGAATAAAAATGTTTCTCAAAACAAATGGAAATACAGCATAGCAAAATCTATGGGACATGGCAAAAGAAACACTAAGAAGGAAGCTTATAGCAATAAACACCCCTCAAAAAAAGTAGAAATGCTGCAAACAACCTAACAATGAACCTCAAAAAAGTAGAAAAACAAGAACAAACCAAACCCCAAACTAGTAGGAGGGAAAAAACACTAAAGATCAGACAAGAAGTAAATAAAATTGAGAATAAAAACACAAATACAGAAGATAAATAGAATGGAAAGTTGGTTTTTTTGAAAAGATAGGTAAAATTGACAAAAGTTTAGTTAGACTAAAAAAAAAGAGAGAAGACTTGAATGAATAAAATCAGAAAAAAGGAGCTGTAACAACTGAGACCTCAGAAATATAGAGACTCATTAGAGACTATTATGAACAACTGTATGCCAACAAATTGGAAAACCTGTGAGGAATGAATATATTCTGGGACACATACAATTTGCCAATATTGAATCATGAAGATGTAGAAAAACCTCAACAAACTAATCATGAGTTTTGAGATAGACGCTGTAATAAAGTCTTCTGTTAAAAAAGAAGGTCAGGACCTGATGAATTCGCTGCTCAACACAACCACAAAATTTTTTTCTGGTCAGATTTTGCCAAGTAAGTAACCATCAAAGCTTTGCCTTCTAATAATTTCTCACAATACTACTAACGTTTTCATTCCTTAACAAATTGAAAGTGTACAGAATTTGACAAAAAAAAAAAAAAAAAAAAAAAACCAATGGGCTTCATATGCTTTGGAAGAAACTTATTCCCAGGAATAATTGTAGTTAATGATTTCCAATCAAGCATTTTAGGACATTATCTCTAAAGATCACATCTATATTCACTAATAAAATATCTGTACCAATGCTTCTGGAAAAAGTTTTTTTTTTTTTTTTCTTATGTCTAAGGTGTGAAACTGCCACACTAATTTGGTTTTAGAAATTGGTTAGACTGGGGGGCACGGGAGGGGAAAAAATAAATAAATAAAATAAAAAAATAAAAAGAAATTGGTTAGACTGTTGAATTTCTGGTGAAAAAGAAGTATAAAATATCAGAAATTCAGTAAGTGGAATATACCCTTTCCTAAACAGAGACTTCCGAGAGCCTCTGCCTTTGGATTATTGACACTGTGCTCTAGCTCCTGCATATCACCTGGGAAATGGCTCAAGCACAGTAACACGCTCTTTAAGAATCATGCCCCCTTTGTATTTATTATGTTCATGCAGGCTCTGAGCATTCAAATTAATATAGCAAGATATGTTGACCTGGGGAACCAAAACAATATCCAACAGTTTCGGCATTTTAACTAAGGTGTCCTGTGGTTGGGCCACATTTAATCATTAAGAGAAATGACAAAAACAGTGAATGTTTTGTTTTTGGACTTTTGTTATTGTCATCACTATTTGTTATTCTGTGCAAGATTAATACATTTGAATTTGACCAGCTTCTGCTCTTCTCCAATGTAAACTTTTTGATTTACAAGCTAAAGAAGTACATTTTTGCAAATGCCATAAATAAATAGTATCTTGAAACCTAATCTCTATTTTTATAAATTGTGGAGTTTTTGGTATATGCTTTTCACTTCTGGAGTAATAAAGTTAGCACCCCTTAAACATAAGATTATCAAAAAATTCCTCAGTCGTTTTTTTGCCTACAGCATCAATTTGCCAACACCCCCTCACTCATTAGCAATTTAACATTTCCTATTTGTGCTTCATAAGTAAATTCTAGGAGCTTTATTCACACTTCAAACAAACAATGGATTCTAAACCAAAAATATCCTCAGAAGTGTTTTTTAAAAGTCTTATTTTATGTATTTTTTAAAGCAGAGAGAAAAATGGTAATTATCGTTGATGTGAGCGAGGACTAATTTTCTTCTAAAAAATAAATATGTAAGATAAAATTAAGCTTAAAATTTCTCATTTCTAAAAATAAAGGTTTTGAGTGCTCCAGGCATTTTGTGACTATTGAATTAAAATAATTGTTCACCTGGGGTTCTGTTTCTACCCTCTTTTTGCTGTTTTTGTTTCACTATGAATTTATTTTTTAGCTTGCCTTCTATTTTTTTTTTTATCACCAGACATTAAAGATGAAAAATTGTAGAGGAGGATAGAGTACCAGAGGACTACTTTAATCCTTTTGATCAGGGGTAACTAAACTATGTCCCATGGGCCAACTCTGGTCTCTTGTCTGTTATGTAAATAAAGTTTTATAAAAAGCTGATTTATGTATTTTTATGACTACTGCTGGGGTTCAGTAAAAGAGACCCCAAAATGTGATACTTCGGCATGCTGAATACTTTGAAATAAAAGAAATTATGAAACCTTAGAAACTCCCTCAGAACCAAGGATGCTCTAATATTCTCTTGCTTCTTTTCTCCCTAAGCACAAGGAAAGACTCTGGAATTTTCTTAACTGACCTAGGGCATGTCTTCTTCTTCTTCTTTTTTCTTTTTCTAGACAGAGTCTCGCTCTATCACCAGGCTGGAGTGCAGCGGCATGATCTCGATTCACTGCAACCTCTGCCTCCTGATTTCAAGCGATTCTCCTGTCTCAGTCTCCCAAGTAGCTCGGACTACAGGCACGTGCCACCATGCCCAACTAATTTTTGTATTTTCAGTAGAGACGGGGTTTCACCATGTTGGCCAGTATGATCTCCATTTCTTGACCTTATGATCCGCCTGCCTGGGCCTCTCAAAGTGCTGGGGTTACAGGTGTGAGCCACCACGCCCAGCCCAAGGGCACTTATTTTCAAAATAAATGCAATTGTCTTAAGACTAACTCTCTAGGAATCTCATCAAATAATCAGGAAAGATTAACCACCAGAGATGAGAAGGGACTCAAAGTCATCACCATGACCAGATAGACTTTTCATCTAGTCTTCCCAGAGCAGCTTTGAGAGATTACCTGAAAGACTTTATCTATACGACAAGGAAACCTTTGTTCATGGTGCTATTATACCCCTCACCTTCTCAAATCTTGCTGGTCCCATTCAGTTTCTAAGAGAATCACTTACAAGATCACGTCTGCCTTTTCAGTTTATTCAATTTCCCTAACAATCATTCAGAACCCCTCAAATTGCCTACATTTCTCTCATCTCCCTCTCCCCTATGAAGAGAGTATATAAGCCTCAACTATACGGTCCTTCTTCTTTGAGTGTCATATTTGTGGACTTCCCATGTCCATGTGCAAGTTAATAAATTTGAGTGCCTTCTCTGCTATTGATGTCTTGTCAGCCACTATCTGGTCCTTTATGGGAAAAGTTTGCTGACTCACAATCTGTACCAAATAGTTTACACGAAGGATCTACACTAGAAAGTTTTAAATTTCCTATTTTTATTTAGATACATCATTTTCTTACAGTAAAGTTTTCAGATTAATTGCATTATTACTTTAAAGATAAAATGAGAAGAGGGAGGAATTTGTTGTATATGCCCCAAACACCATCTTTTCTTGATGGTCAGGCACACATTTTATGATAAGCGTGATCACTCTTTCCACATAATTGGTCTATAATGCAGAGGCATGACTTTAATTAAAATCATTTTAGCAAGTGGTAAGATATAACATAAACAAGTAAGAAAAAGCTTTGGAACACAGTCACAAAATAACATCAAGAAACAAAAAATGTACGTTCATGGTTACAATTTTAGTGGAGGTCTGGGTCTGCCTGAGTAAATGGACTTTTTCACATACTAATAAATACATTAAAATATGACAGATCATTCTCTGTAAAAAGTTAAATTCCAAGGAAATGCCATACTTCCTGAGAAAACCAGAGATGAGTGATTTTTTCATGTGTCTTTTATTTAAGGTATTTGCAAAGGACTGATAGATTGGGTACTTGGGGCAAAACAGATCATGAGGATACAAAGAAAAATTACCATTATCTACTCTGAGTAATTGATATTGAACAGAGAAAGGATGGAAGTAAAAACTATTTACAGTAATGTCGCTGATATTCCATTGCAGGTCTGCATCCTCTAGTAGAATCTTATGCAGCCCAGAAGACAGAGGGGCCAACAAGCATGGTATATGTGGAGAGTCTCAAGAGATGTGTGCTTTATACTTGGGAGAAAAGTGGGGTGAAGACACTATAGATAGAAACATCAGTATTAAAAATGAACAGAAATGCAGAAAAGCATGCCAGAAGTAGGAAGGAACATGGCATATTTGCAGATTTGTGAGCTACCAAGCACTCTTAGTGTGTATCCTATTTATACTCAGGCTGGTGGCTCCTTACTGCTAGCACTTAAGCTCTGTCTGAAGACCTCTCTGACCATAGGAGCCTGCATAGCCTGTAGGCTGAAAGTGTTGGAGAGGGCAAATGAATGTGCTCTGGAGCTGCTCTCAAAGTGTGACAGATGGGAGTTAAAAACTAATATCCCAGTGTCGTTGCTCTTTGGATGGGGTAACTCTGAGGTGTGTTCCACACGGTCACCCAGTAATTGTATGTACTGAGCCCACAAAAGGAATCACTTATTAGGAAATTCTAATTGACTTTCTTTCTTTTTTTTTTTTTTCGTTTTTGAGACAGAGTCTCTCTCTGTCTTCAGGCTTGAGTGCAGTGGTGCAATCTTGGCTCACTACAACGTCCGCCTCCTGGGTTTAAGTGATTCTCGTGCCTCAGTCTTCCAAGTAGCTACGATTACTGGTGTGAGCTACCACACCTGGCTAATTTTGTATTTTTAGTAGAGAAGGGGTTTTACCATGTTGGCCAGGATGGTCTCGATCTCTTGACCTCATGATCTGCCAGTCTCAGCCTCCCAAAGTGCTGGGATTATGGGTTTGAGCCACTGTGCCCAGACTTTAATTTCTTCTCTTGACTTTCTCAGTTCCACACTTCCTTACTGGTGCTTTCTGGTACCACTTTCCTGATAAAATTCTTGCCTTCCCATCCTATTCAAGGGTCTTCTTCTGGAGGATCCTAACCTAGTGGAGTTGTAAAGTGTCGTAACTAGAATTTAGTCATCATGAAAGTATAGCTGAAAATGGTAAGAGAGATGCCTTTAGACTTTCTCCTGTAAGTGATGAGAAGTTATCAGAGGATTGTATGTAGGAAAATGACGTGATCAGTTTGGTGTCTTAAAAATAATTCTAGCAATAATAGAATGCAGAGTGATTCCTCATATCTGTAGCTATTGTAATAATTTGGGAAATAAATAATAAGGGCCTATACAGGATATAAGAGACGATATTAAGAGAAGCCACAGACTTAAGGGACTTTGTAGTAGAAGAAATGGCAAATTGTGCTGACTAGGCTGAATGTAGGCAGGGGTGGTTCAAGGGCAACACTTGAAACAAAAATTAGTACTTGCATGGGTAATATCATTACCCAAGACAAAGAACAGAGATGGGCTGGATTTAGTTTTACTTACAAGTAACAAGTAAACTTGTAGGCATCTTCTCTAATTAAATAAACAAGTATCTTTACTTACTTCACTTTAGAACAAGGAGGAGATGAGCTTTGCTATACTTCTATAGCATCCTGTCTTTTGCCACACTTGTACGTCTCTTCCCTACCCCAACATCTGTTAATATCTAATTACAAAAACAAGGAGCTATACTCACCTTAGAAAATTAATTTTAATAACTGGGTTATCAAGAAGGGCATGACTTTTTATCAAAAATATGAGCCACAAATTAAAAATAACATGTTAACTCTATATAGTAAAAAATCCTAGTCATTTAGTGTTTTATAAGAAAAAAAAAGGCTTTAGCTCTGTGTCTCACTTCGCAAACAGTCTGATGTTCACTTGGAAAAGTAGACTGCAAGAGGGAACTTGCCAGCGTCAGAAGGGTTGACTTCTATGCCCAGTAATTCAGGAACTAAAACTCTGCTCCCATTAAGGTCAGTATAGCTCCCTAGTTTTGTAATTAGATATTAATAGATGTTGGAGTAGGGAAGGGAGCAGACAAGTGTGGCAATGGAGAGGATGCTATAGGAGTGAATATAGTATACTGTAAGTATGTCGTAAGTGTAGGAGCTCCTCTCCTTGTTCCTAAGAGTGCCACCGAAATGGCCTTTTGCTTGGGGATAGAATCCATTTTCTCACTTATCCCCAGTGTTTCCCTGTGAATTAGAGGATGAGAATGATAGGCAAGTTTGAGAAGAGCAGCTTCTACCATGTGTGTGGCACAGATGGAGAAACTGGAGCATGGGCATGACACGGATTTCCTGGGGCCCCAAGATGTGTTAATAGTCATTATTAGAACCCCACTTTCTGAGAGTTAACTCAGTTTATCATACATAGTAAGTGAAGTAAGTGAAGACACTTGTTTATTTAATTAGAGCGGATGCCTAGAAATTGGTTGGAGTGTTAGAATACTATAACAAGAGGGAGTAAGGGGCTTGTTCAGTTTAAACTTTTCCACACCCCTTCAACTCTGCTAGATTTAGTAGACTGTGACAGAGTACTGGCAAATTGATTTCATCCAATGGCTTCAAGGCTCCCTTGATAAATAGTTATCCTTTGACAGCACATATACTTTCAACACACTTAAAATTAAGTCTGTGAACCTTGTCAGTTGGGTAAATTGAAATCAATAGTGGCCGGAGAGAGAGATTGACTGTATGATAGATCAATACACATCTCTCCATTGCAAATAGATGTGGACCATAGAGGGAAGGAAATTTTATTCCATTCCAGGAGGCTAGGGATTTTCTACAAATTTTATTACTTTGTAAAATGTGCTACATGCTTTAGAAAATATTATTCAAGTCTTCTGGACTGTGGGATTTGTACTGTGCTAAGTGAGCCACAGAGCTAAAGTTCTTTATTTTTTGTCTGTGTTAATTATGATAATAGACACTTAGGTCAAAGGTCCATTTTAAGCATTTAGAAATTCTAGTTGAGAAACTGAATGCCAAATTTAGAATTTTCTGTGTGAAACCAAGGTCAAGAGTGTTGGCTTAAGCTATAAACATAAACTTCCAAGAGTCACAATCTAAAGATAAAAAAAATTATTAAATAAGAATTTATTAAGTGCATGCTGATTTTAAATCATTATACATATTACTTCAGTAGAATACTAAAATTTGTTCACTAGACACACAGTTCCTAAGTTTGAAAAGTTTCTTAATTCTTACAACTATATTGCAAGTGATTTGGCATAATAGTGAAATGAATTAAAATGTTTTAAACTTGCTTACCTGGATCAGTGAGAGTGTGTTTTGCTTCACATATATATTTTTCTTATAAAACACTAAGTGACCAGGATTTTTTTTTTTTTTTTGCTACATAGAGGTAACATATCATTTTTAATTTGTGGCATGTATCTTTTCCCTAAAAATGATGCCTTTCTTGATATTCTAGGTACTAAAGTAATTTTCCTAATGTCACCCAGTTATAAGCCCCTCTTGCTTTGCACACAGTTTTTTCTCTCTTTTTAGTACTTATAATATTTCCCATTGTATTCAGCCTTCTGTTGCATTAATTATGTATGATTTTTGTTCACCAGGGATACTGTACATCATCTATTAGAAGAATTTATTTAGTTTATTTTTGAAGTAATTTCCTGAGGATAAAAACAGGCTCTGCCAGTAGTCTGCCAGTTCTAAACCCAGGGGCTTAGACTTCTATGATTGCCCAGTTCAAAGAATTGTTTCTCATCATGGAAGGCCTCCTAAAGAACCAGATATTCCAGCCCCTTGTTTCTGACTAATGATTTTAAAGGACTAGAGTCTGCCATTTGGATTGTGAAGCCAAATATTACTCATGAGGCAGACACAGACTGTTTTTACAGTCTATACCCGTGACTTTCAGTAGGAGCACCTCCTCCTCCAGAAGATAATTAGCAATTAAAGAAAAGATTTATCATTTGGGAGGCCAAGGTGGGACCATTGCCTGAGCTCAGGATTTCGAGACCAGCCTGGACAGCGTGGTGAAATCCTGTCTCTACTAAAAATACAAGAATTAGCTGGGCATGGTGGTGCATGTCTGTAATCCCAGTTACTTGGGAGGCTGAGGCATGAGAATTGCTTGAAGCCAGGAGGTGGAGGTTGCAGGGAGCGAAGATTGTACCACTGCATTCCAGCATGGGAGACAGAGTGAGACTGTCTTAAAGGAAAAAAAAAAAAGGTTAGTTTATCTTGACAACTTGGATTCACACATAAGTATTTTACTAGATGGTGGCTTAAGAATTTAATTTAACTTTCAGTGGAAAAATTCATTCTCCTTTAACTCAACAGTAAAATCTGTGAAGGATATGGTTTTCATCATTGACCACTTTTAATAACACATTTAACTGTGGTCATTTTATGAAAAAAAAACTCTTCTAGATTTATTAATCCAGATTTGTACTTTGAAACTTTAATTCTTAAAACTAAGCCATCCTACTTTTTTCAATTATTAAAAGTTAATTCTGGTAGAGTCCAAGAGTGCTCATAGAAGAGCAACAAAGTATTAAATATATAAAAATATATAAATACATTTATATATGAAGAAAAAGTTGTCTTCTAATTCCTCAAAACAGATATCTATAAGGTTGCAAAAACATAATTTTTAGTATGTTTACTCAACCAAACATCCTGTATTTCTTCAATTGAAAATGAGAACAAGAATACGAATTCAAGGGTTTTTTGAGGAATAAATAATGTAAATCCAATAAAGTACTAACCACAGTGCCCAGCATATAATAGTCATTTAATAATGATTTATTATAATAGTGTTGGCTTTCAAATAAGTTAATAGTCCCAGAGTCAGGTTTTTTTTTTATTTCTATTATTGCTAAAAACACATTTCTGGTGAGAGGCTTATAGGCATTCATAGCTATCTTTATACTTCCTTGTACAGACCAAATTTATAAAGCTTGATCAACAACAAATATAATCTCAATTAATTGTGTATTTCCTTTTTCCTAAAAAATTCAGTTGCATGTTCATCCCACTATATTAATTGCATAATTGTGTTGCCTATTGTTGATGCTAAAAAATGTATGACATTTTTGTATAAGTTATAAATGTTTCAGTTTGGTACCCAAATTTATGAGACTTCAATTTAGTGGAAGACAAATATCGTATTAAAAGCAAATATAATACAAAGCACAGCATAATACATGAGACAAGAGTGGTGCAAAGTGCTCTGAAAATTCAGAAGAGGGAGCCATCATATCAGCTGGGGAAACATTTAAGAAATGAGGTGGTGTGTGGGTCCTTTAAGAAGAATTTAGATTTTAACAGGATGAGATGGAGGCCAATGGACATTATAGGGAGAGAGAAGAGCATGAGGAAATAAAGGGTGGGCAAGTGCCAGGACCGTTATGGAAAGCTTGTGGTCCAATTTTGGCCCAGAGGGAGGGAATGGGAACATGAAGATAAAAAGGCAGATGAGAGAGTAGAGCCAAGAATTCCTTAATTGCTAAGAAATTCAGACTTTCTCTGGAGGTGGTAGAGAGTTACTGAAAGAGTAAGAAAGATTCCTGATCAGAACAGTGAGATTGCAAAATCGAGGTGGTTGCTTTGGATGCAATTGTAGCCATCCTTGCAGGAGGCATAAAAGTGCTGAGAGAAGGTACTGCCAAGAAGGATATAATGGACAGTGGTCAGAAAGGGCCAAACAACTCCACCTGAAGAAAGTAAAGAGAAGGCCCAAAGATGTAATCCCTCCTGCAGGACTGGGAGAAAAGCAGGGATACTATCCAAAATAGGGAGATCTCAAAACACACCACACACACACTTGCACTGGTCCTTGTTTTAGACTGTTTTTTCTCCAGATACTCAAATCTGACTCACTTCCTTACCTACTTTAAATCTTTTGTAAAAATTTCACCTTATCAGTGAGGTGTATCCTGAGCATCAGATTTAAATTGTATCCTGCACCATTTCCACACCCTGTCCACCATTTCTGATGTCCCTTAATTAGTTCTTTTTCTTTTTCTCATATAAGTTATCACCTTCTAAAATACTAGATAATTTGATTATTCATTCTTTATATTGTTTATTTCCCTTTCCCTTCTCCTATTTTTTTAAATTCATGGATGTATCCCAGGTAGCTCAAAGAAGACAGAGTATGTGCTCAATACATATTTACTGATTGAACAAAATGTTGTTTATATTGTTTATAATTCTTAGAAGATACATTTTAACAAACAAGCTATTGTTAGGGTGCAGAGAACAAGATTTCATTAGAAGGTCTTAGAAGCTCCTTAGCAAAAACATTCTAATCTTTTATTTCTTCTTCCCTTAAGTGCAGGAATAGGCTATCTCTAAAATTTCCTTATCTGACAGAAGAAACTTCTTTTCACACACTGGGATCTGTTAGCGGGGGACTAGGGGAGGGACAGTGGTGGGTAGGGAGGTTTGGGAGGGATAACATCAGGAGAAATGCCAGATATAGGTGACAGGGGGATGGAGGCAGCAAACCACATTGCCATGTATGTACCTATGCAACAATCCTGCATGATCTGCACATGTACCCCAGAACCTAAAGTACAATAAAAAATATATATAAAAGAAATGTAATAACAGAAAAAAAGAACATTAATAAAGTATACTTAGGATAAAAAAAAAAGGCAATTGTCTTAAGACCTCCTCCCTTGGACTATCATAAAATAACCAAAAAAGATCAACCACTGGAGAAAAGAAGAGACTAAAAGCCATCACCATGCTGAGAGAGACATTTAATCTGCTCTTCTGAGGGCAGCTGCAAGAGATTATCTGAGAGACTTTATCTACAAAATAAGAAAATCTTTTTTCACAGTATAGCTCTGCCCCTCACCTTCCCATAACTTGCTGGTCCCATTCAGTTTCCTAAGAGAATCATTTACAAGATAATGTCTGCCGCTTGGATTTATTCAATTTCACTAAAAATCATTTAGAACCCCTTAAATTATATTATGGTGGTCTCATGACATTATAATGGAGCTGAAAAATTCCTAAAACCTAGTAATGTCATAGCCATCTTTCCGTTGTAGATCAATTGCTTTCTTATTTATAAATTTAATGTAGCCTAGGTGTACAATGTTTATTAAGTCTAGTGAAGAGTAATATCCTAGGCCTTCACATTCACTCACCACTTACTCGTGAACTCACCCAGAGCAGCTTCCAGTCCTTCAGGCTCCATTCATTGTAAGTACCCTGTGTCTATAGGTATGTCATTTTTTAAATCTTTTAGACTGTATTTCTACTTTACCTTATTCATGCTTAGATATGTTTAGATACACAAATACTTGCCATTGTGTTATAATTGCCTGCACTATTGAGTATTACAGTAACATGCTGTAAATGTTTCTAGCCTAGGAACAACAGGCTATACCATATA
>CAUYNB010015680.1:0-12500 GCA_963574225.1 Lagothrix lagotricha | reverse complement strand
TTCACTTTCTTATCATTCATGTGTTCAGTGGAGTTGTACTTTTAATTTCCTTTAAGAACTTTTTTGTGCATTCACAGCTTAACTAACTCTTTGTTGCCAGAGGCCTGACTTTCGGCCTATCTTGATTTTCAACAAACTTTCCTCACTAAGCTTAATCATTTCTAACATTTGATTTAAAGAGACTTGCGACTCTTCTTTTTACTTGAAAACTTAGAGACCATTGTAGGGTTATTGATTGGCCTAATTTCAATATTGTTGTGTCTCAGCGAATAGGGAGACCTGAGGAGAGGGAGAAAGATAAGGGAATGGCTGATCGATGGGACATTCAAAACACACACATTTATAAATTAAAATTTTCATCTTATGTGGGCTCAGTGTGTGGCATCCCAAGACAATTACAATAGTGCTGTCAAAGATCACTGATCACAGGTCACCATAACAAACATAACAATAAAGAGGTTAAAACATTGCAAGAATCAACAAAATGTGACACAGAAACAGGAAGTTAGAAAAATGGCACCAATAGATTTGCTCAATGCAGGGTTGCCACAGACCTTCAATTTGTTAAAAAAAAAAAAAAGAATGTAATATTTGTGATGTGTGATTGAGCAAAGCACAATAAAATGAAGAGGCATGCATGAATATGCTTACAGATACACACACACACACACATACAGACACACACACACACACACTGTCCAGTTACATTTAACACTTTTTCTACATCTCTTAATTTACCTTTCATTTCCTTTATGATGTTAGCATATGCATTTTATGTTCTATGGCCTTCAATTTCTGTAGTGTTTGCATATCTCATGCCATTGTGGCTTTTTTATATTCTTGCTCAGGATGACTTATTTTCTCATTTCTTTTTGAGTGTATGTTTTATCATGAGCTTATGATTTTAGCAATTTTGTCTATGGTACTTCTTTGAGTCTTAAGTTTACATTTTTCACATGAGTTTGAATTATAACTTCAAACCCATATGAATATGTGTTTAAGGAAAACTTCTTTTTTCCTTGCTCTCCATTCATAGACAAGGCTGACATGGGAAAGTATTCATTTTAGCACTTTTTTCTCTAGTGTGTTATCCTTCCATGGCCCTACTTCTATGTGGGTGTCTCCAATCTAAACTCTCACCATTCTCAGTCTTCAGATTTTGTCTCCTGTTCTCCCATCCAATTAACACTTTACAACTAAAGTTATGGGCCATTGTAGATCCCCAAATGCTCCTAGAGAAATTGCAGGCTCAGATCTTCTTTTATTATCTCTGTAGAGTTCTAGACTTGAGTCATTTGTTCCCCTTACTTCTCTTTCTTAATGCAAGCTACTTTTAATATTTTACATATTTTTTTTGTTTTTTATGCATTATGATGGGTCTCCTTCTACACCAAATCTATTTTATTACCAAATATATGCAATTTAGTGCTGTCAAATTGATTCTGATAAATTTCAAATCGAAACCATTTGAAGTATTTATTTAGCAGGCAATATGAGAATGTGTGCTCTCATGGGTAAATATCTTAAAAAGAGCAGTCTTTTAATCTTCATTTTGGCAACTAAACTGAACATGTTAAATAAAATATATGCACTAAGTATTTGGGTATAGTGTATCATCATTACATTTTAGAGGTTGATGAAAGTAATTCAGAGCCAAAATGCTCATTTAGATTTATGACATAGAGACTGACAAAAAAGTAGCTAAAATATATCTAGTTATTTATTTAGCAGATCATATGTGTATATTTAAAAAACAGGAGAGAAAATGTTCTGCCAAATTCTAGAAATGAGTAATGGCTGTAAATACTTACTCCATCGTGTTTTTAAATTTTATGTGAAGACTTTAGACTCAATTCTAACCCTACTTATGATCTGATGCTTTATAACTGTCTCAGTTCTTAGAAAGGTGTGTGAATACATGGCCAATAAGCTATACAGAATAAAAAGTGGATCCATGATTAAAAGTAATTTAAGATTGCATAGGAGTAATTATCTTCATGAAGGATGGTTAACTCTTATTGTTGAATTTAACCCTTTACTATTATGTAATGTCCTCCTTTGTCATTTTTTTTTTTAAAGTTTTGTTGGTTTAAAGTCTGTTTGTCAGAAACTAAGATTGTAACTCCTGCTTTTTTCTGTTTTCCATTTTCTTGGTAGATTTTCCTCCATCCCTTTATTTTGAGCCTATGTGTGTCACTGCATATGAGATGGGTCTCTTAAAGACAGCATAACAATGGGTCTTGTTTCTTTATCCAGCTTGCCACTCTGTGTTTTTTAATTAGGCAGTTAGCATTTACATTTAAAATCAGTATTGATGTGTATGGATTTGATCTTGTCATCCTAATGTTAGCTGGTTATTTTGCAGATATTTCTGTTTGCTTTGTAGTGTCACTGGTCTGTGTACTTCAGTGTGTTTTTGTAGTGGCTGGTAGCAGTCTTTCGTTTCCATATTTAATGCTTCCTTCAGGACATCTTGTAAGGCAGGTTGGATGGTGACAAATTTCCTCAGCATTTGCTTGTCTGAAAGGATTTTATTTCTCCTTCACTTATGAAGCTTAGTTTAGCCAGATTTGAAATTGTGGTTTGGAATTTGTTTTCTTATAGAGTGTTGAGTATTGGGTCCCAATCTCTTCTGGCTTAATGATTTCTGCTGAGAGGTCTGGTATTAGTTTGATAGGCTTACCTTTGCAGGTGATCGGGTCTTTCTGTCTGGTTGCCCTTAACATTTTTTTTCTTTCATTTCGACCTTGGAGAATCTGTTGATTATTACTCTTGGGGATTATCTTCCTATGGAGTATCTTACTGGAGTTCTCTGCATTTCCTGAATTTGAATATTGGCCCATCTAGGTTGGGAAGTTCTCATGGGTGATATCCTGAAATATGTTTTCCAAATTGGTTCCCCTCTCCCCATCTCTTTCAGGTACACCAATCATCATAGATTTGGTCTCTTTATATAAGCCCACATTTCTCAGAGGTTTTGTTCATTCCTTGTTATTCTATTTTTTCTATTTTGGTCTGCCTGTCCTATTTCAAAAACAGTCTTCTAGCTCTGAGATTCTTTCCTCTGCTTGATCTATTCTGCTATTAATACTTGTGACTGCATTATAGAATTCTTGTATTTTTCAGCTCTATCAGTTTAATTACATTCTTCTCTATACTGGCTATTTTGTCTGTCAGCTCCTGAAATGTTTTCTTATAATTTCTAGCCTCCTTGCATTGAGTTACAAGTGCTTTTTTAGCTCAGTGAAGTTGGTTTTTATCCAAATAAAGATTTCTTAGAATGATAAAGATAAATATCTACCAAAAATAATTCAAGAAATACTAACAATCACCATCAACTATTTCAGTAGTTCCATAGAACATTTAGGCACCATTTGGGCAGAAATGTAGCATTACTACATAATGATACAATATTCATTTTACCAAGAATATATGAGCATTCTAATGAGGTATGCACATAAGAAGGGAGCTTTGAAATACAAAAAAGTAAAAGAAATTTAAAAACAATCATCTTAGTCATCAGGGAATTGCAAATTAAAACCGCAGTGAGATACTACTTTCTACCCACTGGGATGGCTATCATAATAACAATTTTTGAAAAATTTTGTCTTGAGTAGTTGTTTCAGTGGAAGTATATGCCTGCTTCACACTAATATAAATATATATATTTAATATATAATTATAATATAAAATCATTATAATATATATTATATAATATATAACAAATTATAAGAAATCTTTATTTTTCTATAACTGCTTCATTTTCCTAATAATCTCTTATTACTGATTATCCTTTTGATTTCCGCTGAAATTAAAAATTGTGCATTTTTAAAATACCCCTGTGTTTTAATGAAACCTTTCTAAATAATCAGTATATATAGATTTTTACATTTAGGCTGCTGATTGCTGGTTATCGTTTATTGTGGAATTATTTTCTATTTTTTCTCACTATAAAACCTGACAGCCTGGATTGATCACTATATTAGACCATATAGGCTAGTTTATATAATAAATATCAATAATATACATGATAAGGTATATTTCTTGGCCACATGAAGCATGTTGCAGATGTTCCTGGCCAAACAGTCCTTTGATTTATGACTATCCCAGGAAAGAAAAAAATACAAAGAGGTATAGAAAAGTAGACCTCTTCACTGAGGCCTGTGGACTCAAAAGAAACAGTCAGAGGGTGGTCAAGATTCATGAGTGGGAGAAATAGACTTTGCTTCTCTGTAAGAGGAGAACAGTAGATTTTCTTCATTGATCCACACCACTGACAAACCCACTGAGTCTCTTGCTAATCTGGCAATACTTAGTACTGGCAGTACTGAGAATATAATCCTGTAATAACAGCCTTTCGGGATGGAGGGTCAGTGCTCTCATAATCTTGCATTTATGTACTTGAAATCATGGGGTCATGACAGTTTGCCATAGAACTAATACAGTTGTTGAGACCTGACCTTAAAGCAACTCCACATATAATGACGAGAATCAGCCCAGGCTACTGCTGCTCAAAGAACACTGAAAACCCGTCTGAAATGTGACTAGGCAAAACGAGCTGGGAAGGAATAATTTTGAACTTCAACTTTTTTGAATTTTAAATTACAAGAGAAAGTTAATTTCTCTTGAATCATATTTCCCTTAGACTTTAACATCTTTAACACACTTTAGTTTTAATTTAAAAGAAGATTTAATTTTTGGACATGATTTTATCTCTGGGAGTTTGATACATAGAGGAGATTTACATCCAAATTTAGAACATTTCTATTTTGATGTCTTTGTTAACTTGAGTATATTAATGTTGAAATTTAATCTCATTAAATCTTTTGTGCACTGTACTGGACAACATGACTAGACATAATTTGAAATGGAAGTGAATAGTGAATACATATTTAGTTTTGAGTTAAGAATGACTTGGGACTGATTTAATTAATGTCTTATGCTTTCCAAGGCATTAGCTACAAGGTTCCTGAAGAATATTCCACTGGGGCAGTGGTTAGTATCGGTGGTATAGCATTATAAAGGGTATGTGGTGTGGGGAGAGAAAGCTGTCCTATAGGAAGTGATGTCCTTCACTGGTAGGAGACAGTGATGAAATGACAGTGATGGATCTCTAGTTGATGAAAAGCTTAATGGTTTAGCCCAAAGGGTTATTAGAACAAAAACTGGAGAAATGTTTTTTTGGGGAATTTTCATTGCCCTCTATTTTTTCCTCAGTGTGAAAAGGGTCCTATTTGTGTAACACTTCAACCTCTATCACCTTATGCATTTTCTCCATGAGTGGGAGGGAATAATGGCATTTCTGGTGATGCTGGAAATAAAAAATAGGCTTGCATAGCTGAGGCCCTCATCCTTCTTTGGGAAACTAGGTGGCTGCAGGGAGTAAGGTTCTCTTTTACTACTCTGATTCAGGAATGTCTATAACTGATAAATGGGCCAGTCTTCTGTTTGTCACTTTAGAAAACTATTTATCCTTTTTCACTCTGGTTTCTGCTTCAGGAGGCTAAGTTTTGGGGTCTTTAACAGGAAACCTTTATCACTGACTTCCAGTTGGGTTCTGTGACAGGGAGGCCTTGACAGGAGATCAGAAAGGAGAGTGAGGTCAAGGTATTTGTTCCTTTAGGTCTCTCCTTATTAGGCTGCCATGAACTGCATCCAGCCCTTGAGCAAGGCTTTTCTCAAGGTAGCTCCTTCAGTGGGAAACTCCCTCCTGTATTTTGGTTACTGCCTAGTCTCTTCCCTTCTTCAGTCCTAGGGATAATACAGCTCCATTCTTTCTTGTTCCTAATTATTGTCTTTTATCCCTTGTTGGTTTATCCACATTCAGACCACACCTATGTAAAAATCCTTTGATGGATCTTGACTGATGAAACAATTTATTCTAATTCTGAAATTCAGTACTAGAAAGTCTACTTGGCTATATACTAGGCTATATACTCTAGACTAAATTTTGCCAGAAACAAAGGAAAGACTTTGACATTGTTCTGTTGACTTTTGTCTCATTTTGAGTTAGTACAGATGCAAAGAAGGGGCGTAAAAAGCCCAAGTCAAAGAAAAAAAAGTATATGGAAGGCATTTTGTTTTTATGCATATTTTAAACTATGTTAGTTCTTAGTTTTGTGCCCCCCTTTTTAAAGAGTGTGTGTGTGTTGTGGTTTGGATATGGTTTGTCCCTACCAAAGCTCATGTTGAAATTTGATTCTCAGTGTGGTAGTGTTGGGAGATGTGGCCTGGTGAGAGGTGCTTGGGTTATGGGGACAGATTCCCTCATGAATGGCTTGGTGCTGTTCTTGGTGGTGAATGAGTTCTCACTCTTCCAAGTCTGGAGTAGTCCTCAAGAGAGTGAGTTGTTACAAAGCCAGGAAAGCCCTCAGGTTCCCCCACTTTCCTGTGTTAGCTTTCCCTTTGACTTACTGAACTATACTGTGAAGCAGCAAGAAAGCCCTCACCAGAAGCCAGGGCCATATATCATTGTATTTCTCAGCCTGTAGAACCACAAGTAAAATACATATCTCCTTAAAAAAAAAAGTTGCCCAGTTTCAGGTATTCTTTTATAACAACACAAAATAGACTAAGACAATGTGTGTCTGAATTTTGCAAGTGTGTACTGTATGTGTGTGTGTTTAGTAGGGTAGGAGTGAGTGTGAAAGGAATTGGCATATGGGCCATGTTTTACTTTGAAATCGGCTTTTGATGCTGGTAAGAATCCTTCTCACCAGTCGCAGTGGCTCACACCTGTAATCCCAGCACTTTGGGAGGCCGAGGCAGGCAAATCACAAGGTCAGGAGTTTGAGACCAGCCTTGCTGACACGGTGAAACTCTGTCTCTACTAAAAATACAAAAATTAGCTGGTCATGGTGGTGAGCGCCTGTAATCCCAGCTACTCGGGAGGCTGAAGCAGGAGAATCGCTTGAACCAGAAAGCCGAAGTTGTAGTGAGCCCAGATCGTGCGGTTGCACTCCAGCCTGGGCAACAAGAGCAAAACTCTGTCTCTTAAAAAAAAAAAAAAAAAAAAAAAAAAAAAATTCTTCCCTACCTATGAGAATTGTGTTTGCTAATTTTCTTTTTAAAGGCTGTGATGGTGACACACTACAAAACCAATTTTAATCAGAATTTCTGTTGCATGCCATGGTATAGAAGTTTCACAACCTTTATCCAGAGATCTTTCTACAGTAGGCACACATTCTCTGCTTAGAATATATCTAATGAAGAAAACTTTTACTACCACCAGAGGCGAAAATGTCTCCATCTCATTTTTATCCAAAATATTTAAGTAATCCGTTTAACTTTCAAAATAGTCTCTTTATTTGCCATGAACAACTTACTAAACACTTGTTCATTTCAATTAAATAATTATCAATTGTATTTTTATTTATTATATACAAATACAATTGAATATCATCTACTTAGTAATGGTAAATTCATGATTAACACAGAGATCAAACACATGATACTGATAACAAGCTAGCTTTTAAGAATGAAGAAAAAAATAAATCCATAATTCACCTGTGTGTGCTTTATATTTATTCAAGGGTTGATAGCATTATTTTCTGAGTAAACTGGGTGTTAGTCTATTTTGTGTTGCTGTAAAAGATTACCTAAAACTGGGTAGATGAACTTTGTTCTGAGTACTCAAATCTAAGACTGTGAATGCACCTAGGCCGGCCTCATTAGTCGGGAGAGGCTGAAAGTGACAGGGAGCAATGCTGGTGCCTGGATGTAAGATCATGCATCACACTCTGTAATCATGGTTTCCATTGTATAACCCTGAGAATAAAATATACCTGGCTGAAATCAGGTGCTCTCTAGACTAGAAAGCACTTCTTTGGCCTTAAGAATATGGGATTGAGTTGTAGGGGTAGCTGTCCCTCCTGAATGCATTATGAGACTCTCACTCACTCAGATGTTATCATGTGCAATTGGGCACCTCGATCCTGATGAGAACATTAGGACAATAAAAGGCTGTGCCTCTACTTCCTTTTGTATTTTTTAGATGACTAAATTTTTACATATTCAAGTAGTGGTTCTGTCTGGTCTTTCTGTCAGCATCAATCCACTATTAACATTCGCCAATGCAAGTGTCACAAGCTTTTCTTTATTTTATAATATTAGGTAATAAGTCTCTAAGTAATATTTAGAAAATTTTTGAGTTTTATTATATGTTTTATGATGTAATACACATATCTAATATCTATGATATTTTTATATTTTAAATCAGAATCCTTTCATAAAAAAGTCCTTAGATTTTAACTCCCTAATTCTCTGGAATTCTATTTCACCTTGTAAATTTCTGAAACTCACCAAATACCTTGTGATATTGGAGGCTCACTAACATTCCCTCATAGCCAAATCCTGGATGCAAGGCTCATTTTTTTTTTTTTTTTTTTTTTGAGATGGAGTTTCACTCTTATTGCCCAGGCTGGAGTACAGTGGTGCGATCTCAGCTCACTGCAACCTCTGCCTCCTGGGTTCAAACAATTCTTTTGCCTCAGCCTCTCAAGTAGCTGGGATTACAGGCATGCATCACCATGCCTGGACAATTTTTGTATTTTTAGTAGAGACGGGGTTTCTCCATGTTGGCCAGGTTGGTTTCGAACTCTCAATGTCAAGTGATCTGCCCACCTCGGCCTCCCAAAGTGCTGAGATTACAGGTGTGAGCTACCGTGCTTGGCCAAGGCTCATTTTTAAATTGATTCCAAGCAGGATAAATATTTTCTAAACTTTAGTCCAAGAGAAAAAATTTTGAAAACCATTATTGTAAGTGCATTTCTCATAACTCCTTCCTTTACATTTGTTTTTCTCTCATGCATATGACTTTTAGCTTCATTACTAGAAGGATTTCATTTAAACAAATACAATTATTCTTGCAACCAAATAAGTTAATAATTAAAACCACGGCATAAATTATAGCAACACTTAATTACCTCAAGTAAATAATAACGGTTACTTGGGAAGTGTGGGTAAACCTAGAAATTATAAAATCCATACATTTTGACCTATTTTGTACCCAGCTGAAGTCTTTCTCTAGGCTACACTAACATTAATCTTTTAAAAATTTACCAGGTTAAGTTTATGTTATTAATATGTCTGTTAGTAGATGCAGCTGATTCTTATTCATGGATATGTCATATTAAAGATGGCTGCAAATTTTTTGACACTCTGGGCTATGCGAGCCCTCTCTAATGTGCCACATCTGTAGATTTGTTTTGTGTTGTGTTTCTCTTTGTTTTGGGTCCCTGTTGATTCCCTTTACTTTTTTGAAACCTCAGTTATGCAATTAAAAGGATATTTAAGATTTTCAGCTTCTGCTTAGCATATCGTAAGCTGAACAGAGCATTGCTCCCATATTCACAACAAAAGAAATTATTGAATATTCTGCAAAACCAAAGTCTTTTTTGAATTTGTCAGTGAGCTGAGGTCACAGGGAAAAAAATCATTCCTGAAATCTGAAGAAAGACACCTTCCTTCAAGGAGAGAAAATAAACAAGCAGTTGCTTATCTGGGGCAGATTCCTGACACTCAAAATCATACAAACTTTTTAGAATACAACTGAATTTCTTTAACTTTTCATTTGAAGTAATTTTATACTTACAGGAAAGTTGTGAAAATCATACAAATAGTTCCCTTTTACACTTTATCCTTCTACCGATGACATGAACATCTTATATAAACATTGTACAGGACAGGACTAAGCAGACAGGACTAAGAAATCAAGAGCAGAAAAATAGCAATGGTACAATATTATTAACTAAACTATAGACCTTATTCAAGTTTCACCAATTTTTCCATTAATGTCTGTGTTCTCTTACTGGATCCTATCTAGCATTGCATATTGCATTTAGTTGTTACTTCTTTTTATTCTTCTCTATTTTGAATACATTCTTAGTCTTGGTTTTTCTTTTTTCTTTAAAGCAATTTTATTTATTAAGATACTAAGTTCTCATATAGTCTGAATGAAACATTTTAAGGTGCACTATATCTTTTCTTAAATTTTTTTTCACCAACAGCAATAATTATATATATATATATATATATATATATATATATGTGTGTGTGTGTGTGTGTGTGTATGTGTGTGTGTGTGTGCGCATGTGTCTTTTATATATATATATATATATATATATATATATATATAATTGAACTTTAGGTTCTAGGGTACATGTACAGAACATGCAGGATTGTTGCATAAGTACATACATAGCAATGTGGTTTGCTGCCTCCATCCCTGTCACCTAGATCGGGCATTTATCCCCATGTTATCCCTCTCCAACTCCCTACTCCCCGCTGTCTCTCCCCTAGTCACCCCCAGCAGACGCCAGTGTGTGATGGTCCCCTCCCTGTGTCTATGTGTTCTCATTGTTCAACACCTGCCTATGAGTGAGAAGATGTGGTGTTTGATTTTCTATTCTTGTGTCAGTTTGCTGAGAATGATGGTTTCCAGATTCATCCATGTCCCTACAAAGGACACCAAGTCATCGTTTTTTATGGCTGCATAGTATTCCATGGTGTATATGTGCCACATTTTCCTTGTCCAGTCTATCGTTGATGGGCATTTGGGTTGGTTCCAGGTCTTTGCTATTGTAAACAATGCTGCAATGAACATATGTGTGCACGTGTCTTTATAATAGAACAATTTATAATCCTTTGGATATATACCCAGTAATGGGATTGCTGGGTCAAATGGAATTTCTATTTCTAGGTCCTTGAAGAATTGCCACACTCTCTTCCACAATGGTTGAACTAATTTACACTCCCACCAACAGTGCAAAAGTGTTTCTATTTGTCCACATTCTCTGCAGCATCTGTTGTCTCCAGATTTTTTAATGATCGCCATTCTAGCTGGCATGAGATGGTATCTTAACGTGGTTTTGATTTGCATTTCTCTAATGACCAGTGATGATGAGCATTTTTTCCTATGTTTGTTGGCCTCGTATATATATTCTTTTGTAAAGTGTCTGTTCAAATCCTTCACCCACTTTTGAATGAGTTTGTTTGTTTTCATCTTGTAAATCTGTTTTAGTTCTTTGTAGATTCTGGATATTAGCCCTTTGTCAGATGGGTAGATTGCAAAAATTTTTTACCATTCTCTTGGTTGCCAATTCACTCTACTGATTGTTTCTTTTGCTGTACAAAAGCTCTGGAGTTTAATTAGGTCCCATAGGTCTATTTTGGCTTTTGTTGCCAGTGCTTTTGGTGTTTTAGTCATGAAGTCCTTGCCTATGCCTATGTCCTGAATGGTTTTGCCTAGGTTTTCTTCTAGGGTTTTTATAGTGTTAGGTCTTATGTTTAAGTCTTTAATCCATCCGGAGTTAATTTTAGTGTAAGGTGTCAGGAAGGGGTCCAGTTTCTGTCTCCTGCACATGGCTAGCCAGTTTTCCCAACACCATTTATTAAACAGGGAATCCTTTCCCCATTGCTTGTTTTTGTCAGGTTTGTCAAAGATCAGATGGTTGCATATATGTGGCATTGCCTCTGAGGCCTCTGTTCTGTTCCATAGGTCTATATCTCTATTTCAGTACCAGTACCATGCTGTTTTGATTACTGTGGCCTTGTAGTATAGTTTGAAGTCAGGTAGCGTGATGCCTCCAGCTTTGTTCTTTTTGCTTAGGATTGTCTTGGCTCTGTGGGCTCTCTTTTGGTTCTGTAAGAAGATCAAGGTGTTTTTATCCAGTTCTGTGAAGAGGGTCCTAGGAAGCTAGATTGGGATAGCGTTGACTCTATAAATTACTTTGGGCAGTATGGCCATTTTCACAAAATTGATTCTTCCTAACCATGGGCATGGAATGTTTTTCCATCTGTTGGTGTCCTCTCTTATTTCCTTGAGCAGTGGTTTGTAGTTCTCCTTGAAGAGGTCCCTTACATCCTTTGTTAGTTATATTCCTAGGTATTTTATTCTCTTGTAGCAATTGTGAATGGTAGTTTGCTCTTGATTTGGTTTTTAGTCTGTTATTAGTGTATAGGAATGCCTATGATTTTTGCACGTTGATTTTGTATCCTGAGACTTTGCTGAAGTTGCTTATCAGTTTCAGGAGATTTTGGGCTGAGATGATGGAGTCTTCTAAATATACAATCATGTCATCTGCAAATAGAGACAATCTGACTTCCTTCTTTCCTGTTTGAATACCCTTTATTTCTTTACTTGCCTGATTGCTCTGACTAGAACTTCCAATACTATATTGAATAGGAGTGGTGAGAGAGGGCATCCTTGTGTAGTGCCAGATTTCAAAGGGAATGCTTCCAGTTTTTGCCTATTCAATATGATATTGGCTGTGGGTTTGTCATAAATATTGAGATACATTGTGTCTATACCTAGTTTATTGAGAGTTTTTAGCATAAAGAGGAGTTGAATTTTGTCAAAGGCCTTCTCTGCATCTATTGAGATAACCATGTGGTTTTTGTCTTTGGTTCTGTTTATGTGGTAAATTACCTTTATAGACTTGCATATATTGAACCAGGCTTGCATCCCTGAGATGAAGCCTACTTGATCATGATGGATAAGC
>CAUYNB010015679.1:0-35414 GCA_963574225.1 Lagothrix lagotricha | reverse complement strand
ACTGTCAGGATGCGGTCACTGGGGGAGCACTGTGAGGATGCGGTCACTGGGCGAGCACTGTGAGGATGCGGTCACTGGGCGAGCACTGTGAGGATGCGGTCACTGGGCGAGCACTGTGAGGATGCGGTCACTGGGCGAGCACTGTGAGGATGCGGTCACTGGGGGAGCACAGTCAGGATGCGGTCACTGGGGGGGCCACTGTCAGGATGCGGTCACTGGGGGGGCCACTGTCAGGATGCGGTCACTGGGGGAGCACTGTGAGGGTGCGGTCACTGGGGGAACACTGTCAGGATGCGGTCACTGGGGGAGCACTGTCAGGATGCGGTCACTGGGCGAGCACTGTGAGGATGCGGTCACTGGGGGGGCGCTGTCAGGATGCGGTCACTGGGGGGCACTGTCAGGATGCGGTCACTGGGCGAGCACTGTCAGGATGCGGTCACTGGGGGAGCACTGTCAGGATGCGGTCACTGGGCGAGCACTGTGAGGCTGCGGTCACTGGGGGAGCACAGTCAGGATGCAGTCACTGGGGGGGCCACTGTCAGGATGCGGTCACTGGGAGAGCACTGTGAGGATGAGGTCACTGGGCGAGCACTGTGAGGATGCGGTCACTGGGGGAGCACAGTCAGGATGCGGCCACTGGGGGGGCCACTGTCAGGATGCGGTCACTGGGGGGAGCACTGTGAGGATGCGGTCACTGGGCGAGCACTGTGAGGATGCGGTCACTGGAGTCGCTGAGGACCCCTGTCAGGATGCAGTTAGTAAAGCTGGAGTCATTCCTGCGTCTTGGCGTTTTAATGCCATTACTCTGAGTCATTCCTTTTCTTCAGTCATGAGTTGTGCTATCTGCCCACCACTACTGATTAATGTTTTCTTTAAATTTTCTCTCACTTTTTACCTAAAGTGAACTCATCTGTTAAAAAAACCAACATCATTTGCCATCAATAGAAAAATAATTTCAAAAGTATCCTGATGAACACAGTGGTTAGTTTGTAGTCAGCTACCGTTTTCTGCCTAGAGGTGTTTTTTTTTTTTTTTTTTTTTTTTTGGTTAAAGTGAGCAAAGGTTAGCGGGCAATGGCAGATAAGCCCTGACCCGAAAGACTGAGAAGGCATGAGAAACAGTAAAGGTTTGTCTGGAATTCAGCACCGTTCACTGTCTTGTCCAGGCACCACAGAAAACGATCCTGGATTCTGAGTTCCATGCTTAGGAAAATACTGGGCGGGGTAGGGGGGTAGTTAAGAGTGTGGGCGCTGAAACCAGGTGGACTGGAGTTTGAGATCTGTTTTTATCCCTTCGTTGTGCCTTATCTTCATCTACGATGTAGACCTGCCTCCCAGGGAAGGGATTAGATGCAGCAGTATTTTCATGCAGTTGTTAAGTACTAACTTTTATTCTTACTGGTTTGAGTTGTTACTTAAACTGTTCCGGACTTTTAAAGGAATATTTTCAGTTTGAAAATACAGAGATTGACTTTGTTTTTTGAGCAAACTCACCACAGAGAAGAATCTGGCGAACTTTCTCAGTCTATCCATGGGGCTGAGATCCAGCCAGTCTGCAGACACCCGGATTACACCATCACAGTGTGTGTGGGGGGTTTTTCTCATGTGATTATGAACTTTCACATGAGACTAGGCCCTGTTCTAGGCATTTCTGGGGGCCATTCCATGGCCTTTTCGGGTCCCAAGAGTTTACATTGAGGACAGCATCCTTGGAGCGTCAGAAAACAGAGCAGCCCATCACCACTGGTCTCTCGGTGCTGCAAAGGCAACTTGATGCCAGCAAGTTCCAGGCCAGTGGTATAGCAAGACATGAGGTCCCGGGAGAACTGGGAGGAAGAAAGGAGTGTCCAAAGAGGATGACCTTTCTCCTCTCCAGCTGATTCTCTCCCTGTGGAACTGCTTTTGGCATTTTCAGTGCTGGCATCTGACCTTTTTTTTTTTTTTTTTTGGTAGAAATGGAGTCACATCATGTTGCCCAGGCTGGTCTTGAACTCCTGGGCTCAAGTGATTCTCCTGCTTCAGCCTCCCAAAGTATTGAGATTATAGTCCTGAGCCACTGCGCTTGGCCATGTTTTCTTTTTTTAAAACTGTACTGGGTGAGCAAAACCTGTTTGCAGCCTCTGGCCTAAGCCCATTTGTGAATTGATCCCCTTCCTCTCTCCTGCTCCCCACATTGTTGACTTTAAAGCTCTAGTCTTGGCCCCTAGCCCATCTCCTAGTCCCTTTGATGATAAACAGTGCTATGAACACAGATCAGAGCTGACAAATGGGCCTCCTGACCTAGCAATCCATTGATCTGGGAGGTTTTTGAAACTGAAACTTCCCAGACTATCTAAACATCTACTTCTGAAGCCCCAAAACTTCACCAGGTAATGAAACATACCCAGGGAAATTAGAACAGCAGCAATAAAAACACTGTTTCACTCAGGACACAAGCTCTGGGTGACTTTACTCAGGAGGAGTTTTTCCCTCCACTGGCCCTTTATATAATTCTCCACGGTGATGGGTATATTACAGCAGTCTTGCAAAACAACAGCCTTTGAAAGACAGAAAACACGGAACTGTCCCCAGTTTTTAACTGACTTTCCTTTGCAAAAATTTCCCTTCAGTAGCAGTTTATCTTATCTCTGCACTTCCGCAGGCCCCTCCCAAATGGCAAGAAAGAAGAGAAATCTAAAATGTCTGCATTTTGACTATAGCCCTTTGAGTTTGCCCCCTCTGAAAGGCGTTTTTAAGAACAAGCAGCATTGTTGCAATGTCAAAGACATTTATTTGCATGGTATCACAACAGATTTTAATTTGACAAGGAAACTGCCTGAGAGGAAGGATTGAAAAGCCAGTGCAAGGTGATTTGGAAGAGGTTTGCTGTGCGAAAGTTATTCAAATGCATTCTAGCAGCTCCTCTTTGAAGGTTAATTGTGATACCAACTTTTAGGGGGAACCTAATTAATAATAACAGAAAAAAACTACATTTAAGTAATACTAAGGTTGTGACAAGCATTTTACAAAAGCAAGAACTCAATGCTGAGGTTTAGACTTGCTCTTGCAACTTGTGGCCCATTGTTCCCAGGTAGTGAAGCAGATAAAATGCATTAATTAAATATTTGGGAGCACTTTGCTGGTTCTTGTTATTTATTATCTTGTATGAGGTTGACATCGTGGCAGTTTCTGAGAACAAAAGAATATACAGAGAAGTAGATTTGCTCTTTATTTTGTCAGCTGGATTATATTTAAATATAACTTTCGGCCAGGCACAGTGGCTCATTGCCTGTGATTCCAATGTTTTGAGGGGCCAAGGCAGGATAATTACTTAAGGCCATGAGTTCAAGATCAGCCTGGAAAACATAGCAAGATTCTGCCTCTAAAAAAAATATTTTTTTAAAGCTATTAGTTGGGTGTGGAGGCGTGTACCCGTAGTTTCAACTATTCAGGAGACTGGGAGGTTGCTGAAACCGAAACTTCCCAGGCTACCTAGACATCCACTTCCGAAGCCCCAAAACTCTGCCAGGTGATGAAAGATACCCAGGGAAATGAGAGCACAGCAATAAAAACAGCATTTCAACTGGGACACAAGCTCTGGGTGACTTTACTCAGGAGGTTTTTTTTCTCCCACTAATGTCACTCAGAAGCTTGCTTGAGCTTCTGAGTGACATCAGTGGTGGAAATTGAGGCAGGAAGATTGCTTGAAGCCAGGAGGTCGAGGTTGCAGTGAGCTACGATCACACCACTGCATTTCGGCCTGGGCGACAGACTGAGACCTTAGATAATATCCCCTATGTTCCAAGGAGGTCGAGGAACACAGGGGATATGTATAATATATATGTATAATATCCCCTCCTGGGATACAAGGTATATTATACAACCAGAGACCGTATTATACATATCCCCTGTATCCCAGGAGGGGATATTATACATATATATTATACATATGTTATATAAGAGCCGTGTGTGTGTGTGTGTGTGTGTGTGTGTGTGTGTGTATCGTATATGCATATGAATGAATGAGCCTTGAAGTACTCTTGGAATACAGGGGATATTATACTAGCACCTAGCCTCGTGGTACTGTAGTGCAGGTGCCACTGAGGCTGGGACAGTGTGGTGGGGCGTGGGCCACTGGGCCTTGCAGGAGGTGTGAGGTGGGGGTAGCCCCATTTGGTTGGAACATGGTACTTTTTATTATTGTGAGCCAAGGTCTGAGGCATTTGGGAAAGACTGGCTTTGGAGTGGGGACAGCTGCTGCAGGTAGAGAGACGCACTTAAGGCTTTGGGCGAGATGACTGACTGATAAGGCTGACGGAAGGGGCTGATGGGATGCTGCGTTGCTCTGAGAATCAGAGGGGTCATCCTGTAGGACCACATGACCGATCTCCATGGGTCCCTTTATATCCTGTTGGACAAACTCTCTCTTCCCCCGTAAGTCCCCCGACTTGATTTCATGTCTTTTGTGTCAGTCACGTTACTGTCTTGGTCAGCATCGGTGAAATCGCAGCCCCCACAAAGCTTACTTTGTAGTGATGGGGTCTTTTTAAGCCTCCAGGTGACGTTAGCCTTTGTAGCAGGATGGGCGTCCTCTAATTTGAGGTGATTGGATGGTGTATTCATTAGCTAGAGATGCCCTAACAGAGTACCATGGATTGGGTGTCATCACAGAAATGTTTCTTTTTACCTTCTGGGGTTTAGAAGACTGAGATCTAGGTGTCAGCGGGGCTGTTTTCTTTGGAGGCCTCTCTCCTTGGTTTATAGATGGCTGTCTTCCCCCTGTGGTCTTTCTTCTGTGCATGACTGTGTCTTAATCTTTTCTTATAAGGACAGCAGTCATGTTGTTGGATTAGGGCCCTCCTTAATGACCTCACTTAACCTTAGTTACCTCCTTAAAGCCTCTGTTAGCAGGTACAGTCACATTCTCAAGTACTAGGGGTTTGGATTTGAACATGTGAATTACGGGGTGACACAGTTCACCCTACAATAGATAGAGTTGCTTGGCACATGGAAACAGAGCCTGTGAGTGGCGGGTGGGGAGAGAGGAAACTGGAAGTGAGGCTATTGATGCCTGCAGGGAGGACAGGCAGGAAAGGTACTAAATGGGGTCACCTGTTGAGGTCACTCCCATGAGGTGACCATTTGGGATTAGGTCTGAGCATCATTCTGTTGAGTGCCGGGTAGACAGGGCCTTTCCTGCCACTGTCCTGCTCATGGCACCGTCCTGTGGATTTCCACATAATCTCCTTGTGGAGTTTGACCGCACCCAGAGACCATATTCAGACAGTGTGACCTGGTGGCATGAGCATTGTTACAAAGTCAGACTGTTGTGGGATTCTAAAGTTCGCTTAGGCTGGTCACCACTTTGCACGTCCTTACATTGCTAATCTGTAAAATGGAGCTGCACATACCTCTCCCTTACAGTCTTGGGAAGATTTATCAAGAATCTGCATATGAGGCGTTTGGCACAGTTCCTCCCGTAGAGTATACCTCAATAAACACTAGCTGTTCTTTTGTCATAGCCGCTGCTTTAATTATTTTACTAGTACTGTTTGTGTATATTACCCTCAGCCAGAGGTGTTTCTAGCTTGTTGATCTCTTTGGCCTTTCAGCTGTAGATTATTTTTTATAGCAACTAACTTGAAAAGTGATGCATGTATGGTTTCAAGTATCTTAGAAGTAAAGAAAATTATTTTACAAGACAAGCAGCCCTTGGCTGCCTCATATCCCTGGTGACAATATTTTTCACACTGTTAACAACTCTTAGAAGCACAGGCTGTGACCTCCGCCCCAAAGCACTTGACTCTTGGCCAGGGTGAGGCTGTGAATGGGACTTCTGGAACATGGCTGATTCCTGTGTGCCTGGATTCCTTGTTCTCTGTCCCCAGACGCCTTGATTCTCTGAGTTCTCGGTCACCTCCACTGTCTTACCACATTCAAATCTTTCTTGGAAAAGAATTGTTAATCCTTTCACTTGGATGTCCTCTAAATTTGAACATGTTTCTGTCATAGTCTAAGTCTTGTATTTTGATCTGCATATCTCTCCCTGTTTTACTCAGACTTTTTTTTTTTTCCTTATCATTACCAGAAATGCTTCTGTAACTTACTTAGGCAAAGATGGAGTTGATTGGCTTATGTAACAGACAATTCTGAGAACACTGGCTGAAGGTATGGCTGGATGTGGGAGCTGGAGCCATGTGATGTGGGGACGCTGTCTCCATGATTCGCTGAGCTCGGTTTCCTGTATCGGCTTTATCCTCAGGGGGCCTCTAATTTACAGTGACAAAGTAACCCCCTGGCCAGGCATGGTGGCTCACGCCTATAATCCCAACACTTTGGGAGGCTGAGGCAGGAGGATGGCTTGAGGCTAGAAGTTCAAGACCAGCCTAGGCAACGTAGCGAGACCCACTCTCTACAAAAAATCAAACACGAAATTGAGCTGGGCATGGTGGTGCATCCCTGTGGTCCCAGCTACTCAGGAGGCTAAGGCAGGAGGATCTCTTGAGTCCAGGAGTTCAAGGCTGCCGTGAGCCATGATTACACACTGCACTCCAGCCTGAGCAACATGGCCAGACCTTGTCTCAAGAAAAAAAAAAAAAAAAAAAGAAAGAAAAAATACCCACAGCAGCCCTAGGCTTCCATTCCAGCAGCTCAGCAACTGTAGGCAAAGACCTGGGATGGATGCTGGGTTGCTACTAGCAGCTGTGTCAACTTGAACTCTCCACAGGCAGGGTGCTGGCTTATTGGGTTTTGTCATCCCAACCACTTGCATGGTGCTTGGCACATAAACCCCAGGATTGAACCGTGTTGTCTGGTGAAGATAATTTGGATCCTTGCTGCGAGCTAGCCCTCCTCTTAATGGCTTTTGTGGTTGTATCTTTCAGTGGCATAAATGATTGGAGAGTGATTTGTACCCCATACAGCCCTATGCAAGAAACAGCGTACGTTACCTATGCACCTACTCATGCCAGCTGCTGAGCACGTTTATCTGGCATGCGTTGATTCACAGTTCACTGGCAGTGAGTCTTCTGCTTTAGATCGCTTGGGTGGGATTGAAGTGTTTGCACACGTGCCAAGTAGCCCTTCTCTTTTTAGCTTCCATTGAATGTATTTTTCAGACCTGTTCTTTGACTAGCACAAATACCACTCTTCCTCTTTGACAACGGCTCTTTTTTTCTGAAGGGACTAAGATGCATTAGCAGTTATTTATGCCCTATCTTGTTCCAGAAAGCATTTGAGCGGTGGTTCTTACAGGTAGGTCTAGGAGCTTGGGCTGTTGAGTCTGAGACACTGCATCATCATGGGCACGCTCCTCAACATCTCTGAACCTCAGTTTCCCCGTCTGTGAAATGGGGATAACAAAAGACCCACTGCAGAATGTTGTTTTGAGAATTAAATAATTTACAGCTTAAGTATTAGTTACTTTTGTTGCAGGTGACTCAAAAACAGTGACATGAAATGAATTGGCCTGGTGCCTGGTGCAGAGATATGCTCAGGAAACGGTGGCCCTCTTGTGGCCTTGAGTAAAGGACTTAACCTCTCTGAGCCTGTTTTCTCACCTTGAGACCATCCTGGCTAACATGGCGAAGCCCTGTTTCTACTAAAAATACAGAAATTAGCCAGGCGTGGTGGCAGGCCGTGTAATCCCAGCTACTCCAGAGGCTGAGGCAGGAGAATCGCTTGAACCTAGGAGGCAGAGGTTGCAGTGAGCTGAGATCACGCCATCGCACTCCAGCCTGAAATGGGCTTGATGGTCATAAGTGTTGGTAGCTAACACTCACGCAATGCGTCTGTGAGCCAGGCTTTCCATGCGTGAACCATTAAATCCTCCCAGCAGCTCTGGATGACACGTGGTCACCACTGTCAACTTTTTACAGAACGTGGAAACTGAGTCCCAGCAGGTTTAAATAGTGGCCTGAGGTGACATCTTAGCAGGTAGCGGAGCTAGACAGCCAGACCCCAGAGCCCTGGTTCTTAACCAGCACACGAGTCCTGGTGGCACTTGTGGCAGGTTTCAGGGCTGATAGTGACATCTTTGCTCTTAGAAAATCACGTCAGATATTTTTAGGCCTGGATTCTATTTGGTTGCTCAGCTGCCCAGTGTGGGTCTGGCTGGTGGAGGAGTTTGGGGGCCGCTTCACGTTCATATGGAAAAGCTGGTCTTCCGTGCACTTGCCTCTGAAGGTTTCTGGGGCTGAGCCCTGACACAGAACACGGTTGTCCACTCCAGGCATGCTAGCCCCCTGGCTTACAGACTCCCGAAGGCTTCCTTAGCTGTCATCCACACACTGGGAGCAGTTCACTTTTTCATCTTCTTTGGGCTTGTAAAACCAACTGCAGTTCCTTGCTTCAGAGCCTGTGTCTGTGTTTGGAAGGGGGCTGTGGCTGCACCCCGCAGGCTCCTACCATGAATCCTTGGCTGCTGTGAGCTTGGTAGGCCTCACTGGCCCTCCTGAGACTCAGCCTCTGCTGCCTAAGCCCAGCTTTCCAGGCTGCTGGGCTTGGCTGCCAGGTTTCGTTTCCAGAAACTCCTATACAGAGATCAAAAGCCAGCACCTTCTCTGCATGTTCCACATGGGTCCCTTGGTCATGAATTTCTTGGGCCTAGCTTGGTACCAGAAAAGGATACAGAAGCTGTCTAAAACTTGATTTCATTTTTATTCATTTATATCCTGTCTTGTTCCAAAAAGCATTTGAAGTAGCATAGCTTATATGTAGGTGCTGAGAACATGAGCTGTTATATCAGACACACTGTGTCATTGTGGGAATGTTCCTTAATGCCTCTGAGCCTCAATTTCCCCACCTGTGAAATAGGAACAACAGAAGACCTGTTCCGGATTTTTTTTTTGAGATGGAGTCTCACTCTGTTACCCAGGCTGGAGTACAGTGGCAGCCATCTTGGCTCACTGCAGCCTCTGCCTCCTGGGTCCAAGCAATCCTCCTGCCTCAGCCTCCAAAGTGGCTGGACTACAGGCATGTGCCACCATGCCCAGCCCATTTTTGTATTTTTAATAGAGAGGTGGTGTCACCATGTTGGCCAGGTTGGTCTCCAACCCCTGACCTCAGGTGATCTGCCTGCCTTGGCCTCCCAAAGTGCTGGGATTACATGCATCAGCCACCGCGCCTGGCCATAATGTTGTTTTAAGAATCAAACAATTTGGCCAAGCACAGTGAAGACCCCAGGAACTTCAGTAGGTGAGTGATGGCTTATGCCTGTAGTCCTACCTACTCAGGAGGCTAACGCAGGAGGATCGCTTGAACCTAGTAGGCAGACCCTGCAGTGAGCCGAGGTCACGGCACTGCACTCCAGCCTGGGCAACAGAGAAAAACTCCCATCTCAAATAAATAAATTAATTAATTAATAATAAAATAATTTACAGTGTGAGAGTTATTTATTTTTGCTGTTACTCATGCAGTTATTAACATTATTACTATTATCCTCATCTTAGAAGAAAATTGATGGTCATGGAAATGAACTTTTACCTGACTCAGAGCCAGGTGTGCGTATGGTGTGTGCACGTGTGTCCTGTGTGTGTGTGCGTGTGTGTGTGTGCAGGCATATGCAGGCGTATGCATGCATGTGTGCGTGTCCTCAGCTTGTTGCCAAATGGTTGCATCTGGCATTTCCCTGCATGAAGCTCCATCATTTTCCATGGATTCTGAGCAAATTAACATTGGCATCTAGCTGGGTTGCTCATTTGCTAGTCATGCCTGTTAGGAAAGCTTGTTAAAGCTGTTTTATTGGTGGTATTTTAAAAATGTGTTACTCTCTGTGCGTGCTTTTTGCCTGTTAAAGTGATGACTGTCCTCCCCCGTCCTTGTTGTATTGAAGGCCATGATCACCAAGCTTGAGGAAGACCCAGTGCTGGGTGGGATGGTTGTGGGCTCCCCCAAGGTCCATGGGCATGTGCTCCTAATGCTCAAGAGCCTTGTCCTTAGACCCACCTTCTAGGTCCACCTGCATCCCAGCTCCTGGTGGCCACCAGGGGCACCTCTATCTTTCTCTTACCCTCCCAGCCTGATCTCTAGCGCTTTCCCATTCCCACCTTTGGTTCTTCTGGCCTCTGCTCTCTTCGTCAGTCCTTAGAGTCTTGTCTGCTCCTCTGTCATTTCTTCTTGGCTGCCATTGCCCTCCTTCTTCCTCACTCCATGCGTCCTTGTCCTTCAAGGCTTACCTCCAAGCCCGTTCCTCTCCTGGGCCCACTATGAGACTCTCCTGGCCACCCCTGCTCATGCGGTTAGTGTGCGTGTACAGATGCTCTGATGGTGATACTTCAGAGGGGAGGAAAGAGAGAAGGGAATGGAGTATTTAGCACACTGAATATTCAGCAGTGTACATTTGCTTATTCATGGGATGCTGGGTACTACGTTTTGTAGGCAATCAGTTAATTTTTTTTTTTTTTTTTTTTTTGAGAGGGAGTCTTGCTCTGTCACCCAGGCTGGAGTGCAGTGGAGCGATCTTGGCTCACTGCAACCTCCACTTACCAGGTTCAAGCGATTTTCCTGCCTCACCCTCCCAAGTAGCTGGGACTACAGGCATGTGCCACCATGCCCAGCTAATTTTTGTATTTTTAGAGAGACGGGGTTTCACTGTGTTGCCCAGGCTGATCTTGAACTCCTGATCTGCCTGCCTTGCCTGCCAGAGTGCTCGGATTACAGGCGTGAGCCACTGATCCCCTCTGAAGTCAGTTAATTTTTACAACTCTTCGGATGTTGGTAGTTTGCCATGTTTGAAAGAGAAGAAATCTGAAGCTCAGAGATTATGTAATTTGATCAATTACCTTTGATCAATTAACAGTATGGATGTGTTGAATTCAGAGTGTACATTTGTTCATTCAACAGCATTTGTCAAGCACCTGTGATGAGCCTGGTGCCATGCAGGTACGTGATCTAGAGAGTGTGATTTCCTCTTCCCCAGGGCTCCCAGTCCAGACTCTGTCATCTTTTCATGGATCCTGATAAGAATGTCTTCCTAAGCAGGTGAGGAGGTCTTATTACTTCAGCCATTATGTAGCTCTCTCACAGAGCCTGTGTCCTGGGGACTGGGTAGGAAGGAGGGTCCTACCCTGCAGGATGAGCAGGTTAGGAAAGGCCATGTTTAGCTAAGTTCATTTCAGTTGTTCTCAGAGACCTGAATGGAGAGTGTCAGATGGGGCTGCAAGGCAGATGCATCCCGCGTTTCCGTGTGCTGCATGTATCGTTGCCATCTCACTGCAATGAATGCAACCTCAAGGGAATGTTCGTTGTCTCCCTCTGTGGCTGATTGGTCTGTTTGTTGAATATCTGGGTTGTTTAATTTTCAGATGGCCTTGTAGGGAAGAGAAAACATGGCTCATTTCTTTGAGCTCGATTTAGGGAATCACTTCAAAGATACTGTCACCTCTGAAGGCACCACTTTAGGTCTTTGAGGTTTTGAGTGAAGACAAGTGCAGTAAAATAGCAAATGTTGATTTGAAAACCTAAGCAGTCTAGAGATCTTTGGGGTAGAACGTTTTAAAACAAAGCACACCACCAAGGAACTCACTTAGCTTGGGGCAACTTTCACAGCAACTGTTTGTCGGTCGGTCCTTTGATAGACAAACATTAGAGACTTGGAGGTCTGGGGCTTTGCTTTTGTGAAGCTCTATCTTCCTGTGTAGGTGAGTCCCACCTTGGGGAAAAAAATCATCCCTGGCTACATTTGAATGTTCTTCTGCGTTTGGCACTGTGCAAATCAGTTTGCATGAAAAATCTGACTTAATCCTGATGCATAAAACAGATAGATACAGGGATGCTATTCTGATAACAAAGTATTCTTCCCTGCCCCTAAAGATGAAATAATTATGGGACTCCTTTAAATCAAAGATAGGAATCTGGCATCCTGGGCCACATATATCCTTTAGATCTGTTTGATTTTGCTAATGCAATCTTTAGGATTGAATTTATTGACAATGCTGAACAATCAGGCCATTTCTCATAAAGTTCACTATTTCCAGTTTCTCTTGAGAAAATTGAAAGCTCCCATGGTGGCAAGTGTATTCACTTGGGGCTCAGCAGTGGTGGCTCTGTTTTCAAGAGGGGAGTCCTCACCTTGTCACCCTATCCCCACCTAGCCTGCTTCTCTCCCTTATTTTACCTGCCTGGTCCCTGTAGGCATGTGTGTTGGCCCCTTCTGCTTTAAGTTATCAGCCCCAGAGCCTTAAAAAAAAAAAAAAAAAAGCAACAGTCTTTCAAATTTGATGTCATACACAAACCTCTGTGCCTGTCATCCATTCAGTATTCCATCAGCAAATATGTGTCAGGAAACAAACCCTGCCAAGACGCATGCGAGGGGAGGTTGACTGTTGCTTCACTGCTGTTCCTGTGGCAAATGATGTCAACTGCAGTCGGGGAGATGTGAGCACAACACTTAGCAGCACTTCCCAGAGCGGTGTCCCGGGACAGACAGAGTGGCCGCTTTGGCCATTTCCAGTAAGGCGGATCAGCGTCTCGCTATTGCCTTAGATGTCTGGGTTACAGATCTTTGAGGGCCTTGAACTCCAGGACAGGAGGGAGATAGAGAGAAGAGTCTTCCAGACTTGGAAAAAATTCTTTAATTTTACCTGAAATGGAATCCTTGCTGCTGGGAGTATAAGAATTCATTTCATCAAGTGAAAAAAGCTCAAATCAATGATGTTTAATGATGATGATGAGGCCAGGTGCAGTGGCTCACACCTGTAATCCCAGCACTTTGAGAGGGCAAGACAGAAGGATCTCTTCAGGTCAAGAGTTCAAGACCAGCCTGCAACATAGGGAGACTACCACCCCCCATCTCTACAAAACATTAAAAAAGTTAGCTGGACGTGGTTGCATGAGCATGTATTCCCAGCTACTCTGGAGGCTAAGATGGGAGGGTCTCTTGAGCCCAGGCGTTTGAGGCTGTGGGGAGCTCTGATGGTGTCACTGCACTGCAGACTGGGTGTCAGAGTGACATCATGTCATGGTGGGGGATTTGGTGAAGCTGGTGGTCATGATGAGAGCAGCGTGCTCTTTGCTTTTCCTTATGTGCTAGACAGTGTGTTAAGTGCCTTTCCCAGGTTATTTCAGTGAATTTCTCACAATAACTCTGTAAAATAGGTACCCTAGTTATCCCCCCCATTTACTAATGAAAAACACCAAGGCCCAGCCAGGATCACCTCATTCTCAAGCTCATGTGGCCCGTAGCTGGCAGGATCAGGATTTGAACCCAGGCAGTTGGACTCCACCTCCACCGCTACCCTCTCCTGCCTCCTGTGGGTCAAGGCACATCCAATAAGACAGTTCGTCTGGGGCTGTGCTTGTGACAGTGGCCCGGCACTTGATGTCTATATGAAACCCTTATTAAATCACAGAAGAACCAGTTGGCATTTTAGGGCATAGAGAAATAGAATATTTACATTTTTAAATAAATTAGGCCATCACCACAGACCCAGAGACGTTGATTATTCTCAGAGTAGCTAACAGGAGGTTGAAATGACTTCATATTGCGGGTCTTCTAGCTTGTAGGGAGAAAATTTTGGTTTGGAGCTCACTGTAGCAGTTAAAGTCAAGGTATTCAGAATAGACTCTCTGCTCAGCATCCTGCGCTGACACAGGAGTCATAAATAAATTTGATGGCAGAGCAGTTCTTGGCAGGAATTTAACAAAAAATCTTGTAGCAGGTGACATGAAACTCTGTCCTCATTGCCCTGTGTCTGTCACCATGTTGTTCAGATCGGCCTGGACTTGTTGGCACGTTTCAGTGGATGGTCTGTGTTGTATTCATGCCCATACCTTAAAATTCCATCCTCTCAGAGAAAACAAAGTGGAATACCTTGTTTTCTCTTTATTCAGGGTTTGCATTCAGAGTGGTGACACTTGCGCTTTATTTTGTATTCTGAAGGGTCGGTAAGTGACAAGTTACCTGTCCTTCCATTTCAGAGATGGAAAATCAAGGTATGAGAGAACTCTGTTGACTAAGTACATTGGCTCACACCTGTAATCGCTGCACTCTGGGAGGCCGAAGCAGAAGGACCGCTTGAGGCCAGGAGTTTGAAATCAGCCTGGCTAACATGGTGAAATCCTGTCTCTACTAAAAATACAAAAATTAGCCAGGTGTGGTGGCATGTGCCTGTAATCCCAGCTACCTGGAAGGCTGATATGAAAGGATCACTTGAGCCCAGGAAGTTGTGGCTGCAATGAGCTATGATGGTGCCACTGCACTCCAGCCTAGGAGACAAAGCAAGACCCTGTTTCAAAAAAGAGAGAAAAGAAGAAAGGGAGTGAGGGAGCCACCGCCAGAAGCCTTGGAAGGCAGAGGGACTGGGCATCATTGAGCACCAGTGCTGGCCAGGCCCAGGAAGTGTTTTGTCAGTTTGATCATTTCTGAGTTAACCATCTGAGGCAGCAGGTAGTGTAAACTCTTTTACAGACAACTAACTGAGTTTGCATAAATCGTGTCACCTGCTGAAGGCCACCCAACTAGGAGGTGATGGGGCTGGGAGGAAAAAGTAGGTTTGTCTTCCTTCCAGAAGTTCTATTCATGTCACGCTGACTCCAGAGTTGGAGGTAGATCTTTTAATTATTTTTTTTAACTTTTCTCAACTTTATTGACATATGAATGGTAACTAGAAATTAAGTGGATTTAAGGTACGCAGTGTGATGGGTGTTTTGTTGTTGTTGGAGACAGGGTCTGGCTCTGTCACCCAGGCTAGAGTGCAGTGGTGCGATCGTGGTTCACTGCAGCCTTGACCTCCTGGGCTCAAGTGATCCTTCCTACTTGGCTTCCCCAGTAGCTGGGACTACAGGCACGTACCATCATGCCTGGCTATTTTTTATATATTTTTTTGTAGAGATGAGGTTTCACCATGTTGTCCAGGCTGGTCCTGAACTCCTGGGTTCCAGGAATCCACCTGCTGTGGCCTTCCAAAGTGCTGAGATTACAGGCATGAGCCATTGCACCTGGTCAGAAATCTCACTTTGAAGAATACTTGCCAACATTTCACCCGTTTGTCCCAAATTTTATTGATGAAGGGAAGGATTGTCCTTCAGTGATGGTGATGGTGATGGGGTGGTTTCCCTGGCGGAGTGAGGACAACGGCCTCATGGAGAAACCCTGAGATTTTGCTGCCATTGTCAGCATCTTCCCTCATCATCTCAAGTCTGGGAATGGGTATAAAAGTCCACTTTAGGTGCTGGGTATAAAAGCTCCAAAGAGGCATACAGATTGCAAGTAGAAGTTTCTGTTGCTGAGGAACGGTTGGGTGACACTTCCAGGGCCCTCTCAGGGCTGCTTCAGTTTGAAAGGGCTACGGGTCTGTGAGCTGAATCTAGGTTCTCTTTGCAGCAGCTGCCAGAGGAGCCTGCATTTGGAGATAGTCAGTGCCTCCTGGAATAGGCGTTTGACTTATTTTCTTAGTATAAGTAGATTTCTACCTAATGTGTCATCAGTGTTTTCTGGGGCTGAGTCATTAGGGAGGTGGGAGGCTGGTCAATTGTTCAGGTCAGACGTTGCCTCTGCAGTTTGCCAAAGGCAAGGCTTTTGTTTTCTTTGGAAAGGAAATTGTTGGAGTCCACTGAACTTTCTTAAGCAGTGTGGAAGCAAATCATGAGCCCTGGAGCTGGGCGAGGAAGGGAAGTACACTTTGTTCAGAACCCCGGGGGTAAATAAGGAAGCTCCTCTGGACCGGGCCAGCAGAGGAACTGCCTTCCTTGGCTGCCTTCCCACTGGGACGTATTCCCAGGAACAAGGAAATTCATCCCATCTTAGGTCCTCACCGTGCGTCAGGTGTTGTGCATAAGGCCCCACAAGGCTTGTCACATTCTCCTCACAGCTTCCGGAAATCCATAGCATTAAAATTTCCCTTTGCAGAAGAGAAAACTAATCTCAGAAAGGCCATGTAGTTTGTGTGAGGTCGCACAGTAGCATTCACACCAGGTCTCCCAGAACCCATAGCCCATACCATACTCCCGTGGGCAAATCAGAAATGGCTGGCTTGATAACATCACCCTTGGCTTGTTGCCGTCCTGGATGGCAGGGACCTGCAAGATGAGACTCTGTAGAGTCCTTTTCTGTAGCCCACTGCCCCTATCCCCACCCCCAGACCCACCTTCCACATGGCCCTTGTGGAATATTTATTGATTGAAAGAAACATACTTAACAACATATGGCCCCAAACCAGAACATTGTTTCCAGATAGAGGATTCATGGTGCTGCCGTGCAGCTTAGAATTCCCTCAGTTAAGGAATGTCCCATGGAGGGAGAGGTTGAACTTGTTCCCCTTGTGGTCCTCATGGGCTGTCCTGGGACTACACAGAGACACCTGGGAATTCAGTGGAAAGAGAAATGCTCTGTCGTCGCTGTTTCATGCTGAGTGGTATGCTGGGCATGGTGGCTCACACCTGTAATCCCAGCATTTTGGGAGGCTGAGGCGGGCAGATCACCAGAGGTCAGGAGTTCAAGACCAGCGTAGCCAACATGGTGAAATACCATCTCTACTAAAAATACAAAAAAAATTAGCCAACTGTGGTGGCACATGCCTGTAATCCCAGCTACTCATGAGGCTGAGGCAGGAGAATTGCTTGAACCTGGCAGGCAGAGGTTGTGGTAAGCCACTATCATGCCATTACACTCTAGCCTGGGTGACAGAGCCAGAGTCTGTCTCAAAAAAGAAAAAAAAAGATGAGTGGTAGTGAGTTTCTTGTGAGTGGAGATGTTCAAGCAGAAACTGCGCAGTACGTGGTGGCTCTGTGAGTCAGGAACGTAATCCAAATGACAGAAAACTCAAACTGGGCTTAATGAAATATGAAGCTTTTTGATTCATGAAAACAGGACATCCAAGGACTGGTGTAACCTTCGGCAGGGCTGCATCCAGAGGTCAGGTGAGCGAATGTGGATGTTTCTTCCTGCTGTTGCTCTCTGCTTTCTTTTTTGTGGCCTTCTTTCTTAGGAAGGATCTCTCTATATGATGGTTCCTGGCAGCTCCAGGCTTACGTCCTATGAGGTTAGCAATTGTGGTTATGAGAGAGGGTTTCTCTCCCAGTAGTTCTAACAAGATTCTCGGAATTGACCCTCATTGGCCTGACTTGAGTCTTCTGCCATCCCTGAATTAGTCACTGTGGCCAAAGGATGAAATACACTGATTGGCAGGGCCAGGGCATATGCCTACCAGGCAGTGGGGGCGTTTGGTCAGCTTCCCTAGACCACTGGGAAGAGAGGTGGTTTCTTAGGAAGAAGCAGGATTCCATTAGCTGAAAAAGAGGGGAATTAATCTGGGGCAGAGAAAAAAAGAGAGATGTTTACCATGAGGGCCACTGAAAAAGGATCTTTTAGCATCAAATGAGGAATTGGAGAAGATCGCATTTTAGATTTCTTTAAATCCAAGACTTAATGATCAGGTTTAGTTTCTTAGGCAAAAATTGCTTTTTTTTCATCTTTGTCATTGTCTTCCTCTTCCTCCTCTTCCTCATCATCTCCTCCATCATCCTCTTATTTTTCTCCTTCCTTGGAGAAACTAACTATTGGAGTGTAGCGGTAGAAATCCTGGTAAATTTCTCAGGTGCAGAATCAGGACTTTGCAAAGGAAGCAGAATTTCTATGGAAGCCTGACCTTTTGTTTGAAATCCTCTTCTCTGTAATGAGGCATAAAGACAGTGTCCCTCAGTCAATAAGCATGCCAACCTTGGGCTCTTGGCTGCAAGCTAAAAGGAGGTACGAGCTTTTGTCTTTTTGTTCACTGTTGTATCCCCAGTGTCTAGACAGAGCTTGGCACATAATTGTAAAGATGGTTGATGTATGGATGGGTGAACGGATGGATGTGGGAGGCAGAATGGAAAGATCATGGTTTTGCATGAACAGATGTGTTTTTGCAGTTCTGGAAACATTGGTCTGTGAGTCATCTGGAGCAGAGTGACCACTTGGGGGCATTGTGAGATTATTACCAGTAACTTGCGCCTGGTGGCCAGGTAGACAGGAGGCTAGAACTGCGAGAACAGTTGGGAGGGACCAGAAGGGATGATCTTCCCCATGTCTTTGATAATCCTAACAGCAGACATCTCTAAGAGTCTGATTAGCTCACCCTGAGCATGTGGTATCTTGGGCATTGAAGCATCTTTGTGGGTTCTTGAAGGCCTGAGATCCTCCAGTGGGGAGGATTCCTCGATGTCCTGCTTTATAGCCATTTATGTGGGGTCTGCTTTATATCCACTAAAGGGACCCATATCCTTAGTCTGTCACCATCGGCATCTTTCCTGTATTTACTTCACCGTCAGGTTATGAGAACTCATTTTATAGTCTCTTTAAGCCCCTATTTCCTTACCTGTAGAATGGGCATAATGCCTTGAAGAGACATGATGATTACAGTGAAGGAATGTTGACAAAGGACCCAGAAGAGTGTCTGGCCTGCGAAATGCATCCAACCTATGGCTACTATTATTATTAGAGTCCATGGGGAGATTTGAATTGTATTTGGGGCTTTCACAGAGAGATTCATTACAAAGTACTGCCTGGGCCCATATGGTAGACGGAATACAAGCCTTGTGCATAGACCTGGGTTCAGATTCTAACTTCACTACTTGCTATTTGTATGACCTTGAACAAATGATTTAATGTGTCTGAGACTTTCAGGCCCATTGTGAGAGAGCTAGGAAGATACAGGGTTGTCAGGTTGACACGTGTCAGATAGGGTTGGTTCTGACTCAGTAACAAGTGATCTCCAATCTCTGTCTTGAACAAAGCAAAAGCATATTTCCTGTCGTAATATGTGTCCAATGTGGGTTGCTCAAGGGCAACAGTGGGATCATTGTGCTCCACATAGTGACTCAGAAATCTAGGCGGATACAGGCTCTTATCTTCCAGCTACACCGTGGCCTCCTTACCTAGTGTGACGGGGAAAGGATGGTGCAGGGTCGCACACCATCAGTCCTATGCTGTGATTCAGTAGAAACATTTGTCACTTCCACCTGGAACCTGTTGGCCAGAATAGTCAAAAGCTTGTGCCCTGTTGTGCAGAAGGGGCTGGGCAGCTTGGGGAGCAGGTAGATGAGCACCAGTATCTCTGCTACTAGGACCCAGTTGTCTCCATGACTTTCCCATTGTAGGGTTTAGAGCAGCTATGGGATAGTAGCTGCCAGGTCACTTCCAGCACAGTACTTTGTGCCAGGAAGTAAAGAAGCTTCATAGATGCTATGGAGAACATGAACTCTTTTACCTCTCCCAGATTCTTGGAGGTAGATGTGGTCTTGTAATGCTAACTGCTGAATAGAAAACAGAAGATCACATTTGATGAGCCACTCTGTTGGGGGTGGCCAGGCCGGGAAACACTGTGATATTTTTGCACTGTCTTCACTGAGTATGTCATGGGGATATGAGTCACCCAGAGAATAAGTTTTATTGCCCGTTGCCCTCTGCATGGGAAGGAAAGTCACAGATGTCTGCTGCATGCCTGCTGAGGGCAAGACTATGCTTGGCACTTTAACATACGAGGGCTAAGTCATGTTTTCAGTGTCTCTTGGAGAGAAGAGATTACAGTCTCCATGTTGCTGGTGAAACCATGAGGCTTAGGCATGTTCAGAACTGTACAGAAACAATAGCTGCCCCCGTTCATGGGACATAGCCAGTAAAGTGTGGTCCCAGATTCAAACCCAGTCTGTCTGTCAATAAATTCCATGTTGTTGTTTTAAACTATACTGTCTTGTTTTTCCATTGTAATATCTGTAGGATGGAAGTTATAGGAATGTGCACAGTTCCGTGTGTTAAACAAAGCTGTGAGGATCAGAACCTCAGGTTATTTATGAAGCCTGAGTTGTGTATTGGCTCATTTAATCCTCGTAATAACTGTATCATGTAAGAGCTCCTATGGCCACCATTTTTCAGATGCAGAAACTGGGGCCCAGAGAGGTCAGATAACTTACCCAAGGTCACCCAGCAAGTTACTGACAGACTGGGACAGAATCCTGGCCATCCAGCTCCAAGTTCATCCCCCAGACCACTACCCACACCGCTCATTCACACTTGAGCACAGTCTTCACTTTGTTCAGGTGTTGATGTTCACGAATTACTACTTGGCAGGAACCAATGGCAGTGTACCTCTTTCTGGGAGGAGCAAGCCAGCTGTTACCTGAAGGAAACTCTCGGCAGCTTTATGTGAGTGTTGCTGGCTATGAGAAAGACACTCTCAAAGGAAAACAACATTTTGATGCTCATAAAATTTAATGTTCTTTCATTTGCTGTTTTTCTCTTGAAACTTGGACATAATTTATTGAGCCCGTGATTGAAATATTCAGGAGATCTCTGTGTATTACTTCGAAAGGAATATGATTAAAAACGCACACTGGCCTCCACTGATTTCTCAAGACATTAGAATATGACAAAGAGCCACATAATTTCAGAATTACATCTTTATGTAAAAGCCTGTGCTTTCTAGCACCCTGCAAAATAAATGGAAAAGCAGCACTTGAGGGTGAAATATTCTCCAGGAAAGCTTCTGAATTGGTGTGCTAGTGTTAGCCTCACGGTATTAAGTAACTTCCTGGGTCTAGCAACCAATTCTCAGGGATAAGGAGCTGCCCCATGCCCTGTGCCCGGCTGGCTGCTCTGAAGTTACATCTTAACCCTGTTGAAAATCCTGCTGGACAGGATGGAGCCCCACTTTATAGCCGAGGAAACGGGAGTGGATGTATGACAGGGCTTGGGTATGAACCTGTTTTGCCTGCTGCCAGCTGACCTCTTCCTGCCTCTGGCCTCAGCTTGGTATCACATGCCCCAGGATGGGTAGCTGCCTCCACTTGGTGTTCCCAGGGACCTCTGTCTTCCTGTTGTGCCACTGGCCGCATTGTCTGGGAATCATTGACCACCTTGATCCCCATGATTCGGAGCTCTGTGAGGTCAGGGGCAGGGTCCTTGTCACACTGATGGCCAAAGCTCAGGTCAGTGCCTGGCACGCAGTTGCTCAGTAAATGTTTGTTGAATGAGTGAAGCAACGTGAATGACCAGCTAAGCAAATGAATTAGTGCTTCCAGGCCTATGCAGGGAGGGAGGTGCATTTGACCTCTGATATGGTTTGGCTGTGTCTCCACCCAGATCGCATCTTGAATTGTAGCTCCCATAATTCCCACATGTTGTGGGAAGGACCTGGTGTGGCATAATTGAATCATGGGGGCAGTTTCCCCCATACTCTTCTTGTGGTGGTACATCTCGTGAGAGCTAATGGTTTTATGAGACGTTTCCTCTTTCTCTTGGCTCTCATTCACTCTCGTCTGCTGCCATACAAGACATGCCTTTTACCTTCCGCCATGATTGTGAGGCCTCCCCAGTCATGTGGAACTGTGAGTCCATTAAACCTCTTTTTCTTTATAAATTACCCAGTCTTGGGTATGTCTTTATCAGCAGCATGAGGACAGACTAATACAACCTCTCAAAGGAGAGGGTTTATAAAATAACCCCAGAGCAGAGAGAGATTATCCAGCATGATGGTATGAGAAAGGACTCTGGTTCCAATCCCATGGCCTTTAGTGTTAGCTTTGCCTAGGATTAAACCTACATGAGCCTCCGTTTCCTCAATCTATAGATGGAACCATTAGCTAGAATATAGAAGCCATGAGGGCAGTAATCTCTCTTGTTTGCTGCTGTATCCATAGTGTTTAAAACAGGGCTTGGCAAATGGTAGATGCTCAATAAATGTTTGTAGAATGAATGAATGAATCTGAGAATTTTCAGATATTGAAGATAAGTTTTTTGAGAAGGAGCCATAGTCTTGCCTTGTATGGATAAGTTAACACAAGAATAGGGCTTAGGATTGCGTTTGGTGTCAAATACATGCTTAGTAAGTGTTTGCTCTTAATGACAGTGGCCTCACCATATCCCCCTCTTCCTCCTTCTCCTCCTGAGCTGCCTGCCCAGCAGGCTGTGCTGGGGAGGAGATGAGGCCAACGCTGCGCTGCCTTCCGGCTTCCAGGTCCTGGGAAATCAATAGCCGTCCTCTGCAAGCCAGCCTGTAACCTTCATGCTTTTGAAAGGAGAGGCCAGCAGTCTTTTAAAGTAATTCCGGTCCCATTTTCACATGCTTCACCGAGCACCGTGTTTTGTGCTTGTGATGGGCTATAATTACACGCATTGTGTGGTGCGAAGTAAACCATCTCATATGCTACATTAATGGAAAGAGGCCTCTGCCCCTTTTCCATTGTTCCTCCCATGATCGATCCAGCAGAAACAAGCCCTCCAAGTGTCTGGTGTTGTCAATGGCTTTGGCAGTGATCCCCCGGCAAGACATGTGGAGTTGGGTAAGATCCTGTGCTCTGCCCTAGAGCTGTGAATTGCCCAGGAAGCATTACCATCTGCAGAAGTGCATGCTGTACCTTCTTCTGGGGGAGCTTCATGTAACACAGCGAACATGGGTCTGCGTGTTAGCTACTGCAGCCATCTCCATGTGACCATGGGCAAGTGTTCTAGTCCCTGTGAGCCTCACTTTCTCCCCTATAAAATAGGAGCAACACTAGCACCTAGGATGATATCTAAGGCCTCTGTGTGCAATTGTGCAGGTTGTACATTGCACAGCAACTTATGGCTCTGCGGGGGACGAGTGGGAGCTGTATCTAGATGTACTGCACTCACCAAACTCAGGTCCCATGGGGCTGTGGCCAGACAGGGCTCTCCTTTTTATTGCACAAAAGAGCCTTTATGTCAAGCCGGATGTACTTGACATGTAGTAAGTGCTCGGAAAACAGTAACTGTTGTTGCCACTACTACTGGGGGATGATCTATGGAGGAGGCGGATGAATGGATCGAAGGAGTTGGGCAAGGAGATGAACTGAGATTTGAGTGACGTTCTGAAGCGTGGATAGAATTTTAGGATGTATGCATGGTGGGGATGTGGGTGTGCAGCCGTATTTTCATTCCATCCATGTCAGTCCTTCTCTTGAAATGTTTTCTCCGCTCCCCTCCCACCTCCTCTCCCACCAGTTGCTTTTATGCCATGCCAAGAAAATGCGTGGAAAGCCACTGAAAGATTTTTTTTTTTTAAGTTTGGATTATGGACAAATGTGAATGTGGACAGAATAGTAGAACGCACCTCTGTGTACCCAGCACACAGTCCCGCCAGCTCCAGCAGCCACCCACACAAGCCGGTCCCATTCTCTCCCACCACTCCCAGTATTACTTCAAAGTTGTAGGCATCCTGTAATTTAGTTTAGTAAATGTTATTGAAGGGTTTTAAGCAGTTAACGGGTGTGATCCTGGGTTTTAGGAAGATCATTTGAGCATCAGCTGAGGCCGAGGCGGCAGGGAGGCAGTGGTGTTTGTCTAGGTGGGAGGGGGCTTCTGAATGTAGGTTTGGGAACGAGGATGGAGGAGCAGGGACAGACGAGGGAGACATGAAGGATGTAGAATCTACAGGACCAGTGGTACTGGACTCTTCTGCTGGTGCCTCTTTATGGATAGTCATGGTAATCAACATTTATGGAGTACTTCCTGTATACCAAACCCTTAGTTAAGCATCTTTGTTTTATTATGTCAACCTCACAAAAGCCCTGTGAAATTTGCATTGGTATTGATGTAATTTTATAGATGAGAAACTGAGGCCCAGAGAAGTGAAGGTACGTTGCCCAAAGTCACGTCTAGGAAGTCAGGAATGGTGGGTTTTAATCCCAACAGCCTGGTTCTGGCTTTCACCCACGCCGTACACCCTCTCCTGGTACTGCTCTCACAGGACGAGTGTGAATCGGGAACATGCTTAAGGACTCTCACAGCTGCATCAGTGCCTCTCACATGTTCTTCTTAGAGGAACACACCTTTCAGCAGAGGACTGGGGCTCATGGTTTTGTTTTTTGCTTTCTTTTCCCTATCATTGCTCATCTGTCTCAAACAACCACCAGGAAGGTGTCGGCTGCTACTGTAACATCGTTATGTCTGTGGATTCTGCCTTGTTTTTGGAGGGCCGTTGCTGGGAGGTAGGGGAGCATCAGTGTCTTCAGGCTGGTAGCACCTGCTGCTGAAGCTTCCCTCCCTGGCTTGCCTGTGTATTCCCTGAAAGGCCACGTGTCCGGAGAGACGATGACCAGCATTGAAGACTGAGACTTGACAGCCCCGTAGCCAAGCTATGACAGTCACCTAAATGTCTGCTTCTCAGAGGCGCCTCTTACTAATTGAGTTGTTGTTAGTGATGAGTGTTTTCCCTCTTCAACTGTAATCCCAGCCGGATGTGTGTAAGCATTACCTCTTGCCAGCTCAGCATTCTGAGTGCGGAGGGGCTTGTTGCAGAGGAGATCCTGGGAAACTTTGAAATGTAAAGTTATCACCAGGGTTACTTACAAGCCTCTACTTAGTGACTCTGCAGACAGAGCCCACACAGCACTCTCTCAGTGGCACTCCAGGATGATCTGCCCCACAGGTCTCAGGTGAATTTGTTGCAGGTTGGCTTTATGATGTGGCTTTGAGGAAGATAAGTCCCAAGATTCCAGAGCGCCTGCCTCATCAGGGCAAGTGTGAATAATTTCCTGGGGCCAGCCCTCCACACAGCAGAAACCATGCAAAAATTGGATTGGAAGGAAGAAAGAAACAGGAGGAATTCCAAAGACAGGAGATGGAGGACCATGAGCTCTGGACCCAAACTAACCACCTCCCTCCTTGCCAGACTACATGACTTGGGATATTCGTCACCCTTCTGAGCCCCAGTTTTCCTCGTCTATAAAATGGGAGTAAATCTCCACCTCCCAGGCTCGTAATGTGTGCTAATATATAAAGCACTTAGAGCATATAGGTGATAGTATCCTCACTTGACAAATAAGATACCAGGAATTAGAGCTGGGTGCGGTGGCTCATGCCTGTAATCCTAGCACTTTGGGAGGCTGAAGCAGGAGGATCACTTGCGTCCGGGATTTCAAGACCAGCCTGAGAAACATAGTGATGTCCTATCTCTACAAACAATTAAAAAAAAAAAATTAGCTGAGCATGGTGGCATATGCCTGTGGTCCCAGCTACTCGAGAGGCTGAGACAGGAGGATTGATTGAACTCTGGAGGTCTAGGCTGCAGTGAGCCGTGATTGCACCACTGCCCTCCAGCCTGGGCAACAGAATAAGACCCTGTCTATGGAAAACAAAAATAAAAAAAATAAGATACCAAGAATCAAAGATGTGTGATTCTTTACACAGGGTCACCTAGCAGTGAGTAGACAGGACTTGGATTTGACCTCCAGGGGCCTAATATTTCTCCTTGACATGGAACAGCCAGAAGTCATGTCTGCCTGTCTCTAAGAATGTGTTCATGTTGGGATTTTCGTTTGAAGTTGTTCTCCATGTTGCCTTCACCTGAAGCAAAAACCATTCTGGAGAAGGCCTACCCTGGCTGCTGGGAAGCTCCTAGACTCTTCTCTGAGAGTCTCCTTTGGCCTTGCATTGGCCAAGGTTATTGCTAGTGTTTCACTGAGGGGGATGTGGGAGCAGCCAGAGCCCACATGGCTTTTCCTCTCTGCCTGCTGATGGCAGCCATTCACTGTGAGGTCAGTGGTGCCTTTGCCAGGCTCTGTGTGTGTGTACGTGTGTGTGTGTGTGTGTGTGTGTGTGTGTGTGTGTGTGTGTGTCTGACTGTACATGTGTGTGCATGGCAGTGTCCCTTGCCTTCAAGATGCTGTCAGTCTTCCATCCCTGGCTCATCACCCTTCCAGATCCTCTGCTGTTCACTGGTGCCTTGAGACACTAGCTCAGCATCACAGTGATGGCATATGCTGAGAGGGAGGAGAAAGCAGTGTGACCAAGAACACAGGCTGGGAAATCCGAATCCGAGTTCTGCTGCTTACCTCCTGTATGGCCTTGGGCAAGTTGCCCACCCTTTCTGGCCTCAGTTTTCTTAGCTCCAAAATTAGGGACAGTAACATCACTCGCCTCCCTGGGGAGTTGTAGCGTTCAGGTGGGTACTGCTTGGAGAGGATGTGGAACATTCCTAGTGTGCAGGGAGTGCTCCTGAGCTTGCCCTCCCCTCCACACCGTTACCTCGCTCCTCCAGGAAGAGAGCACCCTCAGTTTACACAGCACTTCCCCATTCCTCAGCTTGTTTAAAAGTCTTGTGGCCTCCCAGTAGAGGAGTAAAGAGCATTGAATTAAAAGCAGGATGCTTGGTGTGTAGTCGTGGCTCTGTTACAAAAGAAAATGAACTGTATGGCTTTAGACAGGCCATTTGCCTCCCCATGCCCACATTTCGCCTACTCTCAAATGGACACAGTGTTTCTCTTCCTGAGTTTTTTATTTGTTGCCTCAAAGGCCATGTAATGAGAAGAGCATGGGCTTTGGAGCCCTAATAACTGGGATTCAGATTTCACTGTCACTCCCAGGACCCACAATGCCAAGGTCAAAGAGAGTGAAGGAATTCCATGAGGATTTCCTGTGACTCTGTGTCTGCTGCTAGATCTAGACACCCATTATTTCAATTCACATTTCTGGTTTGCTTCGTTTTCAAGGCTAAATGGGCACTGTAAGACAATGTACAGGTTGAGCATCCCAAATCCAAAAATCCCAAATTCAAAATGTTCTGAAATTCGAAATTTTTTGAGTGTTGACATAATGCTCAAAGGAAATACTCATTGGAGCATTTTGGATTTCAGATTTTCAGATTCGGGATGCTCAACCTGGACATACAATGCAAATAACTCCAAAATCCAAAAAATTCAAAATCCAAAATACTTCTGGTCCTGACCATTTTGGATAAGGGATGCTTAACTTGTGTATGCATTTGAAAGAATGACAGGTGTTGATAGCATTTGTTTTATCTCATTTTTCTTTTTAACTTGCTTGAATTTTATTCAAACATGGCTGTAGCTTTGCTTTCTTTTCATTGTTTTTTTATCCTTGTTTTTCATAATTATTAATGCAAGAGATTGCCTCAAACATAGCAGTTACACATAAATGTTCCTCAAACTGTGAGAACCAGTTTTCTTTTTTAAAAAACTTTCAGGCTGGGCACGGTGGCTCAGGTCTGTAATCCCAGCACTTTGGGAGGCCGAAGTGGGTGGATCATGAGGTCAGGAGATTGAGACGAGCCTGGCCAACATGGTGAAACCCCGTCTGTACTACAAAATACAAAAATTAGCCGGGCGTGGTGGCGTGCACCTGTAGTCTCAGCTACTTGGGAGGCTGAGGCAGGAAAATTGCTTGAATCCGGGAGGTGGAGGTTGCAGTGAGCCGAGATCATGCCACTGCACTCCAGCCTGGTGCCTGGCAACAGAGCGAAACTCTGTCTCAAAAAAAAAAAAACAACAACAACAATTAAAAAAACAACTTTCAGTTCATTGCAGACTGATACTTTTATAAATTAGCAAAAAAAACCTAGAAAAATCCTGAAACTCCAGTGTTTCATGGCAATTTGAAATTGCTTGAAAAATATCTGAATGATAGCTTTCAGTTTCTTTGCTCCTTTCGTCTCATACTGGTAGAAAACAGGTGGCACACTCATACCAGTTTGTCAGCCACCCTGTGCATATCACTGTCATAGACACACGCAGTATGTGCGTGGCACTGGCTGTGTCATTACTGAGGTAGCAACACTGCATGTGACAATTACAGTTGGCCCCTCTGTATCTGCGACTGCATCTGTTTTTCAGCCAGCTGAGGAGCAAAAACACCGGGCGGGGAGAATGCGTCTGTACTGAACACGTACAGACTTTTTTTCCTTATCTTTATTCCCTAAACAATATGGTATAACAGTTATTTACATAGCACTTAGATCATATTAAGTACTGTAAGTAATTTAGAGAAGATTTACAGTATATGGGAGGAGACGTGTAGGTTCTGTTGCAGACGCTACACCATTTTATAAAGGGACATGAGTGTCTGTAGATTTTGCCATCCGTGTGGAGTCCTGGGACCAGTCCCCCACGGATACTGAGGGGATGACTGTGCCACCGTCTGTTGTGGGCAGCCAGGGTTCATGCTGTTTCCTTCTGGCCATGGCTTTGTTCGCATCAGCGAGAGTTCGGAGGTTGAGAGCTGACGAGTGGAGGAGCTTCTGTGACATCCCTGTTTTACAAATGAGGAACAGGAAAACCGCTTTCTGCAAGTAGGGAATGGCCCCACTGCCGTTCAGAGCTGACTCTGTGAATCGCTCTGTGTTTACCAGTGGTTCTCAGTTCTGACTGACCATTACCGTCACTGCAGGCTTTAAAAAGTACTTCTTTGCGTTCCTTCCCCTCAGACTACTGAGTCGGAATTTCAGAGGCCAAGACTCAGATATCTGCATTTTTCGGAAGCCCTCCCAGTGACTAGTGATCAGCTTGGATTGGGAGCCACGGGTTCAAACTATGCCACTTCCCTCTACTCTGCAGTACAAACTGATTGTCCTTAACCACCAAAGGTATCATATCCCAAGATGGAGTGCAAACAGCACAGATAGTAGTGCCATCAAGGCATGGGTTAAAATCACCACTCTGTCACTTACTTACCCTGATGTTTTAGGCTTATAAGCCAACCTCCCTGCACCTCATTGGTAAGGAAAGCATGCCTGCCCTGCAGTGGGGTTCCGGGGATTACATGAGCTGGAGCACCTAATGCCTATAAGAGGCCTGACCCTTAGTTGGTGCTCCAGAGTGTGTGAACGCAAAGTGGGCATGGTCTAGGTTCACTTTTTAAATAGGTGGGTGCAATTTCCTCATCACAGAAAGAGGCTTCAGGCCCCTCCCCACAGCCAGAGTAACAGGGCCAGTAAACAGCTTGTGAATTTTGTAAAACTGACAGATTCTAAGGCATCGAAGTGAATAATCTTGGAGAGTCTGAGTATGTGACTCAAAGAGCCTCAGTTGCTATTGGAATCTGGCGGCGGAGGGGGGGTGTCTTGATCTAATTAATCAAGAAGCATCTAATTTGTTAGCTGGAGGAGGGTGAAGCATGATTTATTTGAATGTGATTAGGTGGAGGAAACAGTCTGGTATGAAAGGAAATGCCAGAGGCATTTTTGAAAAATTTATAATCCTTTTGTGATTTGGCAGGTAATTATGATAATTCCTAGTATTTTCACAGACTTAAAAGTTTTGTCACAGCCACATTATTTTTGGAGATCATCTTTCCTGATACTCCAGCTGGAATGAATTGCTCCGTCTCCTAAAGCTCCGAAGACATAATTTTCCAAAGCCCAACTCAAATGTCACCTTCTTGGTGATGCTTTCCCCCATCTTTTAGGCTAGGGCTACCAAATAGGCATCATCTTACTGGTCAACACACTGACTGATTGATTATGGCTGCCCGGGTATCTTCTTGAGGAAGGAGTGCAACGATTGACTGGTGCTGTCTTGTCAGGGGAGTAGTGGAATCCTGAGATATTCACCCAGTCTCCTTTGGATGGGCATTTAGGTGGATCCCAGCCATTTGGAGCTAAAGTTGTGTTTTGAGCTCACATGCAGGTAGAGAGGCAGGATTTCTGCCCAGCCGTGATTTGCGAAATAAAAGGCGAGTGATTTAAAACGTTTGATAGATGTTGCCAAGTAGCCATGTTACTTGAACTTCTTGAATATTCTACCTTCTCTCCAGCTCAAAAGGTGAATCCCAGATGATGATGCATAGTCTTTGCACCTGATTAACTGATAAGTTGTGTCACAAGTTCAGAACCACAACTTCTGCTGGCCAGGTGGTATCCTTGGGCCTTTCGGAGAATCAAGGCTTCCTTTCTGGTCCTCTGTCCCATGCTGGGCTGGGTTTGGGGCTGTGTCAGCCCTGGTCATTGTATCTCCACCTGGCATTTGCTTTTATTTGTCATTGTCATAGTATTGTCAAATGGCATCTCCTCCTTAACTACCTGCAGATTGATTAATTTTCATGAAGTATGACAACAGGGGAGAAGGAAGCCCATCAGACTCTGAAACTGATGCTATCATGACACACGTACCTGGTAGGGGTTTTGGATAGGCCATGGGAGGCTGCCTGGCATGTGCCAAGGCTCATTAGATAAGTGACTCCCGAATGTTACCTCTTGGAGCGCGGTGGGTCTTCCCTGTCTTCTTCCCAAGTCACTCTATCATAATTTACCAAATGTCAAAGGATGTGAACTGGACGGCTGTCCTTGCTCCTCCCTGAGATCCTAGCACTGTGACTGGAAGACGGTTAGCAATTTTGTGGTGCTCTTGCTTCGGTGGACACTAAGTGCTCCCCACAGCAGTTCTAGCTCCTTGGTGTGGCAGATCGTGGACTTTCTGCATTTGGCCCCTGGAGACCTACTTCTCCGCTACTTCCTCTGTGTCTCCTGTCGTGGTCACCCATCACATAAAACCACATCTCATCCAATGGGCACTTACCCTGCCCCAGATGTGCTGCCAAGCCTGCTAAGTGCAGCATCTCCTGCCATCTCCACAGTGGCCTGGTGAGATGGGTGTGCTTTTTAATGCCCATTTCATGGACGCATAGCCTGAGGCTCTCACCGGAACACACACACTGTTAGTAACTGATCAAGCCCAGGCCCATCTTGCATCAAGGCCTGACGCCTGAACCACCTCTCTCTGTCTCCTCCCTGCCAGCCTCTGGTGCCAGCATTTGTACCTGTAGTTTCCTCCACTGGTCATACCTTTCTTTTCCTTGTCTGCAGGGTGACCTCCCAGTGCTGAGCATGTTTATGGAGCAGAGAAGGCCTGTGGGGACTGAGTTAGTGAGACTCCAAAAAGGAGAAGGGGGATTGGAGAGAAAGGCTAGGGCTACATCTTGAAGGAGTTTGGATTTTACTCTTAGAGCAGTGGAAGCGCCCAAGGTATTAAACAGCAGGTGACAACATTAGATGTTACTTTGGGAAGATCATTGTGCCTGCTTGGGGGAGAATGGTTGGAGGGTGACTCTCTCTGTCCTATTTTCTGTGGCTGGTGAAAAATAAGAAGGGCAGATGAGAACCCATAAGTGCCCTCAAAGCCTAATAAAAGTTCCAAGAGGCAATGGTTTTGCAGCCTACTTTTATTTTTATGATAACAGGAACTATTTGTGATCTCACATTCTCTCTTCTGAGGCTCTGAGTCTTGAATTTATTTCTAGTTATACTGGAGTTTGGAAATAGTTATTCGAGGAGCAGTAAGCTCGGTATGGTTTATGTAAGATGAAAGCTGTTTATACCAATGGCTGTAGGTAGGGATATGCAATATAAAAACTCAGAGTTTCAGAGATTAGCTTAGTAACAATGAATGTCATAGTTTTAATGGTTGCTGGAAATTATTATTATTTTTTTAATCAAATTTTGTCTCTTAAGTTGCATCGGATTTTTCCTTTGCATTCCCTAGTGAAATGAAAGATTTGCCTGATGTGGTCAAGTTCTGCTCTTCTGGCCGCAAAAGAGTACCAGGGTTTTGACAGCTTATGGTAAACATCACTCGGAGCTGGGATGTTTCGATAATTTCTGCATTTATGGAAAATTGGAGTAACATTCTGGATCCCACTGCAAAACAAAACAGAAACAAAACACAAAACCCTGCTTTGCTTTGGAAATGACAGTGGCATTTATTTAAGGTTCACTTTTTTTGGGGGCACTTTGGCAGGTATTTGGCAGTAATATCGGCAGCTGTGGATTTCCAGCTTGCTGTGTGGTGAATGGATTCACAGCCCAGAGGAAGCTTGTGGAGGCTTTATGTGACTTCTGTGTGGAGGGGACACATAGGCATTATTAGCGATACTGTATTTGTTTGTTAAAGGCCAAAAGACGATCTACTTAAGATCCAAAAGGAATGAGGCAACAAAGGAATATTAATTTTACATCTGTACAAAGAAAAAAGCTGGCAAAAAGGCTCAGTGACTTATTCTCCCTTTGTTAATTGCATGGTTCTTTGCAGTATCTTTTGTGTCATTCTCACTTAGTATTTCACTCTGGTTTGAAAGTGTCTGTACCTCTGGGTCAGAGAGGGGTGTCTTTGGAGGGGAACTCACAGAGCCAGTTAATGGAAGGGTCATATATTTCATGTTGATTGCACAATGGCTTCCTTGTAGTTCAGATGAAGAATTTTAATTCTTTATAAAGAGTCTAAGTGGCTTCTCTCACTGATGAATGGGAGCTCAAATAAAGAAAAGTAGAAAGAATGAGAAGGAAACATGCCTCCTTGGTTATCATTCATATCTTGGTGCATTTTCTTATGTGATTTACCCTTATTACAACAACAGCAAAAGGAGGGCTCCCTTTTATTCCTCCTGAGATGAGACACACATTAGTTACCCCATGTTTTTTCAGAAACCTTCTCCCTATATCCTTCCTTTATTCTGACAATGTCTTCTATATCTCATGTAAAGTACTTATTGTAAATGGCGTGGTATTGTTTACACTTCGCATACAGTGTAGTTAGTGCTTAGGTGAGATCTGGGGCATTGAAGAGGTGATCTCTTGGGAAGGGCAGGGAGCCAGGGGACTAGATAAGGATCTGCCTGACCTCGAATTCTGGGGACTTCTCTTAAAGATGCTTGCAGGATTCTTCCTTCAGCGTTCTTTAAGAGCATAGCAGGATTACGTCTTACGTTTCTCTAAAATGCTTAAGTAAAGTATAGTTGAATAGTCTGTACATTGACAGTAGACTGTCTATAGCCACCTCCAGTTGTTTTATTGGGGATCAGCTGAGAATATCGAATAATTCAATATGGAAGAATTGAGCAGCTCACAGCAGGCCCATGTGGGTTGCATGTGGGCAGAGTGGAGTGGTAGGACCGTAGCACACAGCCAGGGCTCTTGTGTCAGTTCCTTGTTAGGTGTTTGACGTTGGGCAAGCCCCCTACACTCCTGAGACACTGTTTCTCTTTTTGTAAGGTAGGAATAATAACATCTGCCTCAGAGGCAGTGTGATGAAGCTGTGAAGAGCGCTCTGGGAGGATTTAGCTTGACATGGAATGAACCGTGACTTCAGGATAGCTGCACTGCTGTGATTTCATCTGTCACCATTGTTGTCGCTATCGTTGATAAAGCTCTGGTTCTGTTTTCTTGACTTTCTGAGCCAAGGACTTGGTGAATCAAAAAGTTATTGTCATTGTGCCATTAGCAAAATTCTTGATAGGCACAAGTCAGATGTGGAAGAAAGCCTTTGCTAGAACAGCATTTATTCATTAAGAATCAGGCCAGGTGTGGTGGCTCATGCCTGTAATCCCAGCACTTTGAGAGGCTGAGGAGGGTGGATCACTTGAGGTCAGGAGTTCAAGATGAGCCTGGCCAACATGGTGAAATCCTGTCTCTACTAAAAATACAAGGTGTGGTGGCACATGCCTGTAATCCCAGCTACCCGGGAGGCTGAGGCAGAAGAATTGCTTGAACCTGGGAGGCAGAGGTTGTGGTGAGCCAAGATCGCACCAGCCTGGGTAACAAAGCAACACCTTGTCTTTTTTTTTTTTAAAAAAAAAAAAAAAAAAAAAAGGAAAAGAAAAAGCTCAAGGTCCAAACTTGATCTGATACTATCCTATTTTGATCATAAATGTCATACTGTTGACTCCGAAGTGTCATAATGAAGCAGGTGAAAACACACTGACCTCTCGGGTGGATTGCATGGTTCACAGGTAAGCAGTGTCGTTGACTCCAGCCCCAACAGCCTACAGATGCCTTGTTGACAGGTGGCAGGAAGGAGAGTCCAGCGAAGGTGGGATCGGTCCCTGGGGAACGTCGGCCTCTAAGCCTCACCTTTTGGTGCTTGTGTTCCAGGTGGCGGAGATGCATGGCGAGCTGATTGAGTTCAACGAGCGCCTGCACAGGGCCCTTGTGGCCAAGGAAGCCCTCGTGTCCCAGATGAGACAGGAGCTCATCGATCTCCGGGGACCGGTGAGTGTTGCCCCAACTCTGTGTGTCCATCCAGCCTCTGCCTCACACAGCCCAATAGAAAAACCCAGAATTTAACAGAGCAAGCAACCATGCACCCACCGACCAGATTTGCCTACATTCACCTCTGCCTCGTTTGCTTTTTCTTATGGGGAGGGGGTAAAATAAGTAAAATCTTACAAATTCTGTTGAAGCAACATTTCCTATTAGTCATTCCTCCTTCTAGTCATCTATATTCAAATATTGGCATGTAGTACCCCCACCCATCTTTTCATACTTTACTACATGGTTAAGTTTCCATGAGCAGTAAACCATCTTGATTTCGTGTTCTTAACTTTTACCTACATGATATTACTTTTGTATGTATCTGTTGGCCACTTGTTTTTGTTTATTTGTTTTTAATTCAGTATTACAGTTTGAGGAGTAATCCACGTACATCTGGTACAGGGCTTTTCAGCCATAGCATTGCTGGTATTTTGGATCGTATAATTCTTCATTGTGGGGGCTGTTCTGAGCATTATGGGATGTTTAGCATCATCCCTGGGTTCTGGCACTAGAGGCCAGTAGCTTCAGTTCACCAGGTTGTGACAACCACAAATGTCTCCAGATGTCGCCAAATGTCCTCTGGATTTCAGAACCTGGCAGAATCACCCTTGGTTGAGATCCACTGATCTAGATCATTTAATTGCTTAGCTCTGTAGTTCTCTGTGGAATGAAATAGCACAATATTTTTGATTCAGTCCTGTCTTTGTCAGCATTTAGGATGTCTCCACTATTTTGCTATTACAAACTACAATGCCGTGAGCATCTAACACTTGCCCTTTTATGCAGACATATAATAGATTCCTCATTTTACAACTTCTTTATTATGTAAAATGTCCACATTTAGGCGGGTTGTGTAATGCATGCTCATGTATCCTTTGTCATGTTGGACAGTCATCAGTCATGGCCAACTGTGCTTCAGCTTATCTGCATCTGCTTCCTCCTTCTGTATCATTTCATTCAAATTCTGGATATCATTTCATCTATAGACATCTTTGTATTTATCTCTAAAAATATGAAAAAAGAAATACAATATCCTTATCACTCCATTGCCAGTAATTCCTTTATGTCGTCACAGTCAGTGTTCAAATTTGCAGTTGCCTCCTACCTTTGAATAGTTTTTTTGATTCGGGATCCACTTGACACCCACGCATTGTAATTGGTTAATACGTCCTCTATGTTGCTTTTCCTTTAAATTTTAAAAATTTCAGTAAAACAAAACACCAAAAGCAATGGCAATAAAAGCCAAGATAGACAAATGGGATGTAATTAAAATTCAGAGCTTCTGCACAGCAAAAGAAAACATCATTAGAGTGAATCGGCAACCAACAGAATGGGGAAAAATTTTTCCAATCTACCCATCTGACAAAGGGCTGATAACCAGAATCTACAAAGAACTAAAACAGATATAAAAGAAAAAAACAACCCCATTCAAAAGTGGGCAAAGGATATGAACAGACACTTTTCAAAAGAAGACATTTATGAGGCCAACAAACATATGAAAAACTGCTCATCATCACTGATCATTAGAGAAATGCAAATCAAAACCACATTGAGATACCATCTCAAGCCAGTTAGAATGGCAATCATTAAAAAATCTGGAGACAACAGATGCTGGAGAGGATGTGGAGAAATAGGAACACTTTTACACTGTTGGTGGGAGTGTAAATTAGTTCAACCATTGTGGAAGACA